>JAHZNC010007121.1:0-15487 GCA_027744095.1 Zhuqinia jingwanae | reverse complement strand
CCTATACACCAAGTTTGATGTCAATTGGCTTAACTGTGTAAGAGATATAACGTTAATTAAGGGAAAGTTACGGACGGACGTACGTACGTACGTACGTACGTACGGACCGGGGGATTTTATAAAGTACCTAAAGCTAAAGCTTTGCTACTTAATAACAACAGTTTCGGTATGAGTTTAAGCATCGCTATTCACAAAAAATGGTTTAGATGAGTTAGGACTAAGATTTAAGTCCAAACTTAAAACTTAAATTTTTTTCTGAATCGGTTTAGACAAAGTTTAGCTTATCTTTGGTTTAAATCCCGATGTGAATAGGCACCCTGATTGCCACTACTGCAGTAATGTTTACCGAGAAAATAAAAACAGAAAGATATTTTTTTAAACAGTAGATGCACAAGTTCTTGGAATGCTTTTATTTATCGACTATTGTCATTCTTTAAACAATAAATGTGGTATATTGACTAATTGACTATTGTTCTATTGTGTTCTTTTTACATTCTCAGAAATTTAATTTCGCATTTTCTGTGCTCCATTTGAAGCTGGGGGTATAAAAGAAACGCTGAAAACAGCCACAAGCATTAGCCGTCGTTTTACCCGTTGTATTAGGCTCAAGCTGACAGTAACGAAGATCCATCAAAAATATGTTTTGTGAAAATTGCTACTGAGTTCACAGTATAATTCTTGTATTTCGCTATTCAATTTGTTTGTGACTCCTGATTATAATAAATGACTGCAATCCCTAGATTTTCTATATAATACATTTTCAAATTATTGTGGAACTAGATAAAAATAAAAGAATGAGGATACGAAAAAGTTATTAATATGTAAAACTCTTATTGTTTTTATGGCTCTTGATGCATTTAATTTGACTCTTTCTTCGTATCGGAAAAAAGAAATAAGTTTAGAAGAACTTTATATAAACTTGAAATATTATTTTCGTAAATCTTATTGACTTTTTTCACAATTAAATTAATGGATGGCTCCTGATATATAGTTGATTGTGTTTTGCCATCCCTACATCATGAGAAACCATCATTATCAGAAATTTAATTGCTAATTATTTAATGGCACAAGATGCATTGTAGAGCATGACTATTTTTACGTTCCGCGTTTCTTCGTTGAGAGCTTCCTATAATTATTATAACAAAGACTCTTATAACAAAATTCATCCGAGATTCTATGTCCAACTTTATTCCTTTCGGTATAGGGTGCTGCTCCTAGAAACAGCCCAGACAATCTCATTCATTTGTTTAAAAAAAATGTTACCTTTATAATTTCCGTCTTGAAATGAGCGTAACTGTCGAAATATGATTTCCCAAGTCTGGAACTTTCTTCTTTACTTTTACTCGTATTGAATTACATGCATCCGCTTGTGTATATTCTACTTGTTAGCTCGTTTTTTTGTCTGGCTGGTCGCTTTTGTTAATTATAGTAGTAGTATACATAAATATTACTGTAACGCGCGGTATGTAAAAACAGTGCAATGTGAATTGATTTATGTTACAAAATATTTAAATACACTAGAGCTAGTGTTGCTGTATATACCAAATAATAATAATAATACAAAAGACTGGGTTGAAGAAGGGCAATTGAAAGACATTGTGGCGAGGATGTCCAATAATATCTCATAAATACTCGCATAAAAATACGACTTGTTTCAAGTTTTATATTTGTTTTTTCTATAAATCTATAAATGGCAATTGGAATTCTATTTCTATGTACAAATCCTTTAAACAAAGCCGTTTGTTTAATGTTTATCATACTCTGGTACGATTTTCTTTGAAAACCATAAATTCTGCTTATCGATTATGTGATTTTTCTCCATGAATACCACTGTTACACTTTGTGTTAAGTTGTACTTTGGAATCTTGGGATATGTTGAAACTATGAGTTGGACTCAAGTCAAGAGTGTTCTAGCAATGTAGTAGTACCTTCAATATAGCCCCGATTAAGCTTCGACTTCATTTTGATGACGATAGTTGAGCTCCCTTTGTTTGGTTTCATAATGGAACAGACTAGCATGTGAATAGAGATTTTTCTAGCGTTACATTTCCATGAATGATGATGGTTCTCATCCTCATCTTGGCTTCTCTTCTCCTTCTTCAGTTTCATTTAATTGTCCGTCCGTTTTCTTCATTTATGGCCGTACCATTGCTTCATGTAAATTTGTGAATATCCTGCAATGTCTTTTAAAGGTTCATTGGGCTGATACTTGAGTGACATTACATACAAGAAAAGTAGCCTGCACTAGTGTGCACAAGAACAGATTTTGCTACTCTTTGATGTTTTAAGTTTAAGGTCATCAATAAAATGTTCAGCCCTTGTGTAATAGTGGAAGCAATAGAAGCGGACAAACGCAGCTAGGTTTGATTTGCATACCTTACAATGGAGCTAATTATCATAGCATATCGGTCAAATTAGTCAAATAAACGAACAAACTTTTTTTTCCAAATTAGCAGCAAAGAGAATTCTCAAAATGAAAAAAAGAAGTCAAGCAGGAGAGAGAGAGAGTGTGTGTGTTTGTGAGCAAGATCACCTCTGTTTTAAGATTTAGCTAACTCTTATAGGATTTTAAAATAATACTGATAGCTGTTTTAAGATTTTCAGTTTATTATTTGTAGAAAATGTTCATTTATATTTTTTGATTTTTCTAAGCTTTAATTTTTTATTTTTTAAGTCATTTTATCGTCATCCAGTTTTAATTAGCAGCTGCTTTTGTTTATATCATTGCGTGTCGGAACTCAACTACTAAAATGGTAAGGGTTTTTCAACAATTTGTTTAAAAAACAGATGCTAGGGATATCACGCTACATGATTTAATCATTTTTTATCTTTATTAATATTATTATTATGTTGTTGTTAGTTGCCTTTACGACACAACAGCCGAACCAACCAAAACAGTCAGCCGGCCCCTCCTCCATCTCTTGTTCGAAAATCATCACGTCCATCCTTAAAATGCAAGGATTTGCCGTATAATGGATCAGCTAGTTACTACAATAACGACCCACCTACATATTTGGATGTTCCTCCTCCTCCCCTATTTACCGCAACTCCCATCCCTACCTCCGAATTCCGAAAACGGGTATGTCCAACGTATTTACAGATGTTTGATTCAGCCCCGAACCAGCTCAATGCTCCACTTCATCGGACCATTCAACGACTGCCCGGAATATATGGGAGCGGCACAATGGGTCAAGAAAATTATGGACAGTCAACATCAGGTCGCCCAACAAGCCCGATGTTGGATCAGGTGAGTTCATGCATACCTATTTGTGCGATTTTAGCCTAACTTTAATGTTTTTGCTCCAAGGTTTTAACGACTGATTTACGCCCTGGTCCTAATGTCGTCTGGTTTTGTGAAAAAAAACGAGGCAATCGAAAATTTTGGACATACCGGAACAAGCTTCTCGCTTGTGGTATGCTCATTTTTCTTCTCTTTGGATTCTTCACATGCCAAGGATTTGGATCCCTCACAAAAGGTGCATTTACCTACGCACTTTAATATATATTAACCTACTATACCTATACCATAAATACGTTTATGAACTTCAAATCCCAATTTTGATGATATTTTCAATGTGTTTCCTTTATAGGTGCTCGTGATGGCTATCATATGGAAATGGATGAGGATGAAACAGTCCTAGATATTCCAGCGCCTCCTTCTGTTACCAGCTCTATGGACACCCCTAGTCCGGAACCTCTGGAGAAGGTAGCGTTTACCAACAAAACTAAGGAAAAGGTCAGTGCAAAAAAGCTTCAAATGAAAGCAGAATCAGAACCTGAAATGGCTGCAAACGTTACGAACGGAAGTACCATCATCGGTGCCGGCATGGAGAAAGTAGCTCCTTTGCGTCCAGCTGTAATTCGCATAATGTATTCAGTCAATGAAGATTTGGAGTCAACAGTTGAAATAGTGGAGGGTTGAATACGATATATAGATCTCAGGAAACAGGTGTGTGGAGCTCAGGGCTCTTTGAATTACAGAACTTATTTTACAGAATATATTTTATTTATGAAAAAATGTTACTATGTGCATGATGATCTTCAATTTTACTTGTATATCATATTATCGTATCTCAGCATTTTATACCTTAAAAATGTTCATTATATTATACAGAATATTTTAATTTTCACTTTTAACTATTATTAGCATTAACAGCGTGATAAAAATCGCATTAAAACGGTTCTATTTTTTGAACAAAAAATTACATGTTGGGTTCTTGAAGTATATACATATACCTATGTACGAATATTTTATTTATTAATTCTCATCTGTGGCTCAAGAATCTGTACCGTCTCGTGCATAATTAATTATCAATGCATGTAGTGCTAGTGAATAAATTTACATTGCTCCCACGTCTTCTTCGAAAAATAAGACTGTACTGAACTAAAGGTTGATGTTTTTATTATTCACGTAATAAGTCGACAAGTTATTTTTTTACTACCACAATCACATCTAGTACAATTTTGTTTCGACTCTGATTTGATCCGATGACAAATTACGACAATAATGATCATGATTAAAATTTCGAAAATTGCATTTAAAAGGTCGAAACAAAATAAACTGTTTCTTTGTATTTTCATTGAATTATCGTTTTAAAAAATCTTCACAAACAAAGATTAAAAGTTGCATAAAAACATTCAGTGAGTCAGTTACATAACATTTATAATAATTAATAATTACACCTTACACTAAATTGCCTACATTTCTTTTTTCGTCCGAGTTTTAAAAATTGCGTGAGAAATATTATTATTTATTACATGGTACACTGATAATTATTCTTTTTCTGTGACTAATATAAATCATGGTGCTGCATGTAGCAAAAATGCATGTAATGTTGTAAATTTGTAAATACGAAAAAACGGAAAAATATAAGCGAAGATATCCATCGAGCATGATAGGACACATGACACACTTAAACTGTAGTAAAAATAGCAGTAAAACATGCCAAGTTATTACCTATCATTATTGTGTTTTGTTATCGAAATAATGATAATCATAATAATAGCAATTATAATAATGCATGACGATATGACTATATATTTCTTATATGCAAGTGCTGAGGCTGTGAGACGGCAAGGATTTCCGTAATTTGCTGTTTTTCCCATCAGTCTTTGTAATAGGCTCAAAACTAACTTTTCTAGGATTTCCTAGGGCGACCAGGGCAGAGCCTAACGATATGCCTGAGGGTAAATACATGAACCAACCATTAGTTTTAATTACATATAAATAATTGTAACACTTCATATATTGCGGGGGAAATGTTTTTACCTGACTGCCCGGCTGGTGCAAACGGCTGCCCTCCGTTTGGCATGGTAACAAGAAGTGATAAAACCGCCGCTCGGTTTCCTTGACATGGCTCTAGAGCAATTGGACTGGGCCACTGCTGAAAGAAAGTTGAGTAAGAAATTACGATGCCAACTATAAAACCTAAAGCAGTGAATTGATATCACAACTAATCTCCTACCTTTCGACGCTTTCTGGTTGAAGGAAGCCTGGATAGATTTTGATGCCGGCCCATTTCCACGTAAACTTGTGCAAAAGGTCGACTTGCCATTTGCTCCATTTCTACAAATAACCTCTGTGAAGCCCAAACAATATCAATGTAAAAAAAACTCAATACATTTTTCTAAATAATTTTTTATTAAGAGTTTATCACATACCTGGCGTCGACGATACATGTCATACTTCTGCTTAATTTTCCATAGTATAGCGGCAATCAGTAGCAGCAATAAAAAGCATCTAAAAAAATCGAAAATAACAAACGTGTGTACAGCTCTGTGCAATATGGCATGATGTTTCTTCTTAAGAATTATTTATAGTGTACTTACGATGAAAATGTGATAAAAAAATGCAAAAGATCTAGTTTGGGAGATTGTGAAAAAGAGATCTGAATCCATAGTGGAGGTTGAAAGTCGTAAACGTAAACAAAAATTGTGGTATTCTCCTGTCCACCAAAATTGTAGTCACCTTTTGGGAATCGGTGCTTGAACGTGGTGCAGTTCATGCCACGGTACAACATCTTTTCGTTCTCAGGAAGCCCACCTGGAAAGAAGTGGAGAAGAAGAATAAAATTAATAATAAACAGAAAGTTTATACCAACCAACGAGAAATAAGACATATGGGACACCAATAAATGTGTGCATAAATGTATAATTAAATAATTACATCTTATGTGCACAATTTTGACAAGATAAACACTTACCTCCGCTATAACTTATATTCATTTTGGCCAGGATTGAGCAAGTAATGTGGGCTAAAAGAAAATTAAATAAAATTAAACTTCTATGCTCGTGGTTTATATGTTTTTACGTTACTAAAATATTGTGCGGATGTTTTTGTTTTCTCTCACGCTTGCATTGACCGCCATTGAGGGCATTCCCATAAAATCCAGAACTGCACCTCTCGCAATGATTTCCCTCTGTATTACCCTCGCACTTTAAACATTTTTTATTTTCGTCGCAAGTGCTATGACCGTTACACTGACAGTCTGGACAACCCGTAAAATGCCATTCCTTGGACGGACAAAAGGTCCAATTAACAGAAACACTGGTGCTATTCACCACCAAAGGACCTCTACTTGAACCATCCATACAACGACCAAGCCCTTTCCCTGATCCGTCATCGCACCAACCACATGAAGGCAAGGACAGACATGTATCACAGGTGGCCACCTCATCACATACCGACGTGGCCACAGAATGAGGATCCTTATTATAGCACAATTTTGCGTCCTCCGTCCAACTCATGCACTGTCCAAATGGGAATGATATGAAATACGCGTTCTTATCCACGCAAGTATTCAGGGTGTTGCACCAAATACACCGGTTGGCAGTACAGTTTGTACAACTTGTGTAGTCGGTGCAACTCTGGTCACAGGTGACAACGTGATCCACGTCGGAAACTCTGTCTGTTGTATTGCCTATCAAGCACGAGGTTAATTGTAAGATTAAAACGCACTTGTGAAAAAAAGTATCCAAAAATAAATTAATAAAAGCTTGCAATGAAATTTCTTACGAAGTGAAGCCTCCACTTTGGTACACTTCTTTTGCCAAACACAATTGTTTTCTGACGAGCACAAAGGACAAGTATGCAGCCATCCTCCGCACTCCACCGGGCACTCGTCAGAAGTTACTGCCTTGTTTTTTGGATCGCACTCTGAATGCTGACATTGTCCATCGCACCAAGTACATCCGTACTTGTTATTCACACAACTGGAGCAAG
Organism: Zhuqinia jingwanae; assembly: GCA_027744095.1. Lineage (NCBI taxonomy): Eukaryota > Metazoa > Arthropoda > Collembola > Entomobryomorpha > Paronellidae > Zhuqinia > Zhuqinia jingwanae. Next base: position 8,265 of record JAHZNC010007121.1, on the reverse strand, counting down.
TTACAAACTGGCTACAAGTTGACTTTCCATCTGCCTTGGAGTTTTGGCAAGTATCGGTCAAGTAACTGCTCACCTTCTCTTTCTCCCCCACTAGCTGCTCCTTTTGCTTCTCCTTCGGTAGAATCGGGGGACTCCCGTAATAATCCTCACAGGTTTTTAGAGCCTTGCTCCAGCCACACTTGGTTCCCATACTTAAACTATTCTGACAGTCTTTCTGGTCTAAAAAGCTACCGCAGGCGGGAGGTTTGTAGCGAATTAAGTCACTTTGAATTATGCCGTTAAAGCCGCCGTATAAATAAATAGATTCGTTGTAAATCACAGAGGATAATCCGTAGCGTGCTATGTCCGCCGGAATGGGAACGTTGGGAACCATTGATGACCACAAATCGCATTTGGTGTCGTAGATTAGAACTTCGTCAGAGAAGCACTTGGAGCCAAGGCTGTACGCCGTGTCGTTGTGGGCACAGCCGCCGAATACGTAGAGCAGACTTTTGTAAATTATCGAGGTGTGGAGGAATCGGCCTCCTGGCGAGGATTCTAACATTTTCCTAAACAAAAGTAATTTTAAAAATTAGTCGGATTTGCCGAGAATAAAATGTTACAATTAGAATGAAAAGGAATGCATTATGTTTTATTCTTTGTACCACGTGCGAGAGAAGGGATCATAACTAAACATTTTTTCGGACAAAGGAACAGAGTCATATTCATATCTATAGCCACCGTACACATAAATCTTTTGTGTGACGGAATCCCAGTTGCTGGTATGGCCGTAACTACCACCAACCGGATATCCCTTGGTGGAGAATACATTCCAAATTGCAGTTCCTAGAAAATCCATTTAAATAATTATAATAATTTAAAACATTGCAAATCACAATAAAGTATGAGAATGACAAATTTATAACTTGGGTAATCTTAATGCACGTACCAAAATGAAATTCCTGGACAACGTTAATGAATCCGTAGCGAGGTGAATGGCCAGATAATACTACCATTTTACTATGACGAGTTTTCCCACCTTTGTCACTAATGACCACAGCAGAGTGTCCTGATAAATGCAGCGGACCTGTGAGAAACAAAAAATAATGATTCAAATGATTAAAGACATTGTGAAAGCGATTTATTTTAGTATTCCAGCTTGGCAACACTTACCGCACATGCGTTTTTTGCACAAGCCGGGACGTACAGTAACTTCATTCCACGTTTTAGAGCTCAGATCAAAAGCCCACACGCTGTTGGATATGTGTCGATTCCCAAATTTCCCATCGTACACGCCACCATACAAATATACCTTGTTCTGTTTAAAGTAAGAGCATATAATGATCAGTTTATGCATACCAAGTCACACAATCACATAAAAAGACATGTAATGTAAAAAAAGGCTTTGTTGGGTACCTCGAAATATACACAAGAGTGTCCATATAAAGCTGGAGGACTAGACTTTTCTTTGGGATGTATTGTTTCCCAAGAATTAGCTACAATTTTAAGTCAAATTACAAATTTGGTTAGAAACAAGAACTTGTGCTTGAAATTTAAAAAAAGAGCAAAAGGTATAATATTCATATTTTACCTTTAAAATCATATCTCTGTAAAACGGGATCTTGTGGCTCCAAATTAAGACGACTTCCACCAAAAACCCACAAATAATCGTTGACAAGGACAGAACAATGTGATGCGCTTCCCAAAGGTACTTCTTTTCTAGCGGGTTCGACCACTTCCCAAAATCCTTTCTTCTCGATTTGACTGCAATCGTTCCCTGTGAGCACACAAATTATACCATAGCAGATTAACAGAAGAAGCTGCATTGTGTATCTCCAACATTGCAATTTGCAAACAACAGCAAGCACACATGGTATATGTCGGTACGACAACAGGCGAAGAATGAGGATGATATGATAATGAATAATTATAATGAGATGTACTCATAATTACAGGTATAAATATAGCTGCTTAAAATTCATATTACGCAACATCTGCTGTTGCCTTGTAACACTTTTTTCCTTTACTTCACAGCCTCCAAGTTACACGTAAAATTGTTATGCAGCAATTATTCTAATTACTTCAGCTGATTTGTTTTGACTTATTCTTACCTCTGAATCCATCAATACAGTCGCACTTGTGCTTTTCCATATTGCAAGTGCCTTGATTTGTATCATTGGTACAATTGTTAGGACACTTTTGAATTTCGCAAGCGTCTCCCTTATAGTTCGCATTGCACGTGCAAATTCCATCGATACAGACTCCATTTCCTGAACATGTCACATCTGACCTGAGGCTTGGGCAGGAATTTGTTCTATGCAAGAAATAAATGCACATGTAACAATAATTAGGCAAACAAAGAAGGCCGAGTAAAACATATAAACAAATGAATGATAGCTGCAGTCAATCATGATGAAGTTAAACAGCTACGATAAGATAAAATGAGATAAGTGAGAAATTTTTTTGCTCACCTATACGTGATATTGAACCCGGTGAGATTGTAAACGACATCAGTGTAAAAATGAAGAAAGGCAAACCCTGACTTAGCAACAACTTCAGGTAGACGAAGCACTGAATAATTCTTTTGGACTAGTAAACCACTGCAAAACAATACATTAAAGCATTTAACTTCCAAGTAATAATTTGACATATATTGTTTAATATTGTAAATTATCATTTTACCTGAATACTCCTAAAAGCGGTGCGTGGGCATTGTCACCATCGTAAATATACAAATGATCCCAGCCACACTCAGTTGCAAACTCCTCTATATGAATAATTATGGGGGAGGGGGAGGTGGAATCAGGCATGACTGGTGACTCAATCAGCCAAGAACATTTCATGTTATTTGTGTAATTTCCTGGTCCTTCACTAATCCAACCTCGGGTTCCTTGTACTCTATAAAAGTGGTTACATTTTTAAGTCAAACCTTTAATTGCACATCCCACAATATTGAGCAAATTAAGGCGCTTGATATGTATTTCCAGTTACTCACTTAACTTTCCCATAGCAATATTGACAGCTGGGCCCATACCACCCTTTTCTACAAACGCACACCCCATTCACGCAGTCCCCATTCACACAACTATTTGACACGACGACAACTTCCCCAGGAGGACTAGCAATGCTACTATTACTGCTAATACTATTATTAGTATTACTAATCACTCCTCCGCCACATTCTAAACTATCCACTTTTTCGAATTTTACAAATAGAGATAACACTAGCAGGTAATAAAGTACACTTATAAAAGATAACCTACTTCTGCCCCTTTTGGTGATGGTGGGGGAGATACATGATAAGCTTCCTAGTATCTTGCGACGGTATTTGGAAATGAATAAAAATAGAAACTTTTGAAGTCCAATCATATTTGCAAATAATGTTGTTGACTAGCAACTTATTTGCAAGGTATTATTTTCATCTTCCAAGCTCTGCTGCCGGCACCAGTAACACTTTATACATTTTCATTACCGATGAACTGATGATAATTTCAGGTTCACGAATGACATCTGCAAAAGCTTCATTCCTTGACTTGACTATGTTGACATTTGACAAGTTTACTAGGACATTTCGTACAGGAACTAATTTATCGTAAATTTTTTTTTCAATTACTGGTAACTTATGAGTATTTATTTTTTAAACTTTTTCTAATAGCTGCTATTGTCAAAATAATGAGAATTTTTTGTTGAAATAATATCATGGTAACTTTTAAAACTTGTCAAAGCTGCTCTCTTTAAAACTTATCACTTTTAAACCCAACTTTAATTAAAAGAGTTAGTTCATGGTTGACTTGACTAGCGAGTACACATAGGATATGATCAGCAGAGATACTGAAATTATATATTTTTTTTATTCCTTAAAAAGGATTCGCCTAGTCGAGAATAAGAAAATCAGGCGTCCTGACCCCAGATTACAGCTGAGTTGCTGGAACCTGATAAACACCAACAAAAACACAAATAATTATTAATTATTGGGACTATTCATTCATAAAACAGACAGTACACAACAGGAACACAACAACGACATGACTGGTTGACACAAGCACACAAGCACACAAAATAACAATTTTCTAGGAAAACAACAACAACGCTAAACTGGTATATACTTTTCCCTCCATCATCTGCTAAATTTAGCAAAACTTAATTACCTTGAACTACAGTAAACATTAAGCCACACGAGTGTTTTCTTTTGTGTTTTAGCTTAAAATTAATATTCATCGTTCCTCTGTAAAACTATGCTCATTTGTTTATTCCTCCACCTCCATAAAGCTACTCTTTTTCATATTACTCCGACACATCATTCCTACTTTTAACCATTTTTTAATTTCTTTTTTTTACCCCCGAATAACCTGGCAGGCTATTAAAGGAAGAAATAAAAATATAATAATAATAAATGCTATTATAATTATGAGCAGACAACACCTAGGTGATTAAACTGAAGGAACCCCTATAAACAAGACAAACAGCTAACAGCTCACACACACAAAGCAATTTAGCTTTCATTAAATATTAAATGCTCCATAAATTATAATATATTGGATTGGATGGATATTTATTACTACTGAATGACTACTATTTGTCTCACCTGCACGTCGAGATGATATATGAATGATGATGATGATGATTATTATTATTATTACTATAATGACAAATGTAAATAACAAATTGTACATCAACAGCAGTACTTCCACCTCCACCTTGTTCTGTACTTTTTAATTTTCTACCCCACCAACCCCAACCAACCAGCTCTCTTTCAACTCAACAAAAACTGTTTTTTTCTCTCTCTCTCTCTCTCGATTGTTGCAATAAAGCCCTTTACAAAATTCATTTCATAATGCAATAATGTACGAAAACACAGCAGAGTACATACTCTCAACACTGCTGTTTTTTAAAGGACAACAAAACAAAAGAGACAGACAGACGAGAAGGAGCAAAGAAGGCTGCCTCTCTCTCTCTCTCTCTCTCTCTCTTCTTCTGCCTCCTGCATCATACACTGCAGTCTAGTCAAAGTATTTAATGTTATGTTGGGAGATGTGGGGAGATTTTTATTATTATTATTTTAAAAGAGCTGAACATAAAAATACATTGCATTGCAAGAATAATAAAATAAAATATGTACATTAGCATCACATTAATGTGTGTTCACAAAGCATTGTTTGACTTGATGTTATAATATGTATGTATTTTTTATTCCATTAAAAGCAGTTTTGATGATTCTTTCTTTTTTTTACAAAAAAAAAGAAGCAAACCGCAAAATAATATAATTCAACTCAAAACTTTTTTTTTAGCAACAATGAGATGCACAGCGGAGCAGAAGAGAGTGTGTGTGAGAGGAAGACAGAGAGATGTAATTTATTTTTGTAATGTTAGTATTTTTATAACGTAAATTCGTGTGCATGTGATGTGCACTACTGCGAGAGTGTAGTGGGATTTAATTTTTTTTAAGTCCACCCACGCACTCACACACACATTATTCAACCTACCTCACCCTTTTTTTAAAGGCAGCCGTAATCATTCGAAATCCATATATGTATGTATCAATGTATGCATATATGCCTGTTCATGTACCTGCATTTATATTAAATTTTTACTCATATTTTAGCATTTCCTCCCGAAAAAGGTACCGTTTTCTAACATTTTTTTTATTATGAGGTTAAGCTTGTATGGCCCATATTTTTTATGAGGATGATGATATGATTTAAGTAATAATATCGTAATAATAATACCGTATTCTCGTTAAAAACATTGCTGCTACCTGAATTCATAAAAAAAACCATGTATGTAGCTGCCTGATACCTACAAATACATATAAAGAGAATATAATAGGTGGTAAGTCAGTTTACCTGATATATTGAGTCGAGTCTGTCTACTTTTGTTGCTGCTGCATAGTAAATGTTGCTTGCATTGTGATTGTTCATTCGCAACTAACTCTATTATTTGCGTGATGAATACTAGGAGATGATGATCTTGTCAACATTTCATTCAACTGAATTGTTTGATTGTGTGTGTGTGTGTGTATCATTCTCAAAATATTTTTTTAATGAGAATTGCTCTCTCGTTTGTGATCTTTCTCTTTGTCCGCTTTAGTGTATTCTTTGTGCATCGTGTAGTATATTTTAAATGGAGATATGTGATTGATGATGATGGTGATGATCATGTAATAATATAATTAAATTAATATGAGTTTAAAGTTAATGGGTAATAATAAAGGAGGAGTTTCAAATGAAGTGTTGATAAAATATATATAAAACAAAAATCAGGATGTTTAGTTTTTAGTAAGTTGTTAAATATTTAAAAAAAAAAAAACAGATATCAATCTTGACGAATGACGTGAATTGGATTACAAATAAATTTATGATATAACAATTTTCTCAGTATAAGTCAGCCAAGTCAATTTACGCTTGCTTTTATTCTTCTTTCTTCAGATCATCTTCTTCAATTGAAAAATTAAAATTATGATAATTTAATTATCATAACTAATATTATTATTATTACTATTACACAACAACCACTTCACGTGTGTATATAGTATGCCAATTTGCATGCAGTGCAATATAATTTGTTCTGTAGTTCCTTTCATTAGCGTAAATACTGCAGATCAGAGATCCGAGATATTATTGTAGGTATAATATTTGATTGTGGTTGGATTATGATTTTATCTGTGTGTTTTTAGATTTGTGTGTAGATGCTGCACACATGCACACTTTCATTCAACCCTTTTATCCATCCAATAATAATAATAATACCTTCTACTAGAATGATTTAGAGCTAAACTAATATACAATTATGTCATGCAATAAATTAGCATTAAAACATGTGTATTTTTTATACAAGCGCAAGCGTAATAAGACAGGATACAGGATAGGAAGGTGAAGTTCGTTGTAGTTGTCTGGTAACGAAAAAAAAACAATTTAAATTTCAAATTATTGGAATATTGATAATGATGGCATTGTCAAAATGATCCATTTCGTCGAGAAAAATGTGTATCGTGATAGTTGCTTTTGAAAAATTGTGAATTTTTTTTTAAATGCAACCCCAATACAACAGTAGTAATGGTAGCAACAACTCACAACAACAATGCTTACATCTGTCATTGTTGTATTTCAAATCCCATTATTTATATGAGTCGCGCATGGAATGGAATAGTAAAAATGGCTTTTTTAACTTTGCCGATTCATCACCACAGAGTCACACGAGCGTTGCGTTGCAACAAATGTGAGTCTTACTGTGTTTATTTTTTGTTTGGATTTGCAACAATGCAAAGCAACATTCGAAACGAGAAATAAAAACATGAAAACATAATATCATCATCCTAAACTCATTTTAAAAGGTTTACACAGGTGTTCAAAACAGAGTTACGGGACTAATTTTTTTTTAATCTACTTTTGCTTTTTTAAGATGGTAATGAACATACCAAAAAAAGGATGATGATGATACTGATAAGTTCAGCTTTACCTTTAATGTCATTGAAACATTATTTTTATGGCAAATGAGAATGGTGATTTGATGATTTTACCATCTTGAGTCTTCAGAGAATAAGAATACAAGGAAATTCTTAAAGTTGAGCAATGTGCGGTGGCAGATTGCTTTTACATTTGCATTTGAAAAAAAACAATTTACATAAAAGCCTACATGCATAGTGCAAGTAGATATATATTATTATGCGTCTTTTTACTTTTTAAGAACATTTCTTGGTATGATTTTTTGTACAACACGTTTTGCATTAACGCTAGCATAACTGTTATTTTTTCATAACTACAGCTTTTTCTTTTCCTCCGATTGAATCTGAACTGAATACAAGCCCATGAATGAATGAATGAATGAATGAATGAATGCAAGGCTAATGTACTGTTTATAGTTTAGGTATATCGTTATTACGAGCATCGCAGATTTGCGAGTAATAAGATTACAGCCTTTCTACATTGTGCATGTATGTATGTATTTATGTATGTATATGTATATATATATATATGTATAATGTGTTCCTTCTCCTATGTGATATTGCAGTACCCTGACGTACCAACTCAGATAATAATTAATGAAGCTTCAAAATCACTCAAAAATTATTATTTCACAATATGAGTAAAAAAATATTTCTTCACCTTTAAAATCACTCAAAAATTAATATCTCAGAAATAAGAAATACGAGTGATTGCATTAATGATGCTGATGCTCGTATATTACATCTTACTGCAAGGTTTATTATGGACTTCGAAAGAAGTCTATTATAATTTGGCGTTGTCTGCCGGCCGTCCGTCCAGCCGGCCGGCCGGCCGGCCGTCCGTC
>JAHZNC010007120.1:0-14193 GCA_027744095.1 Zhuqinia jingwanae | reverse complement strand
ATAAACCGTTAAAATATTTTGAGCTACGCAAAATGTTTACTACACAAGCACATAGCTTGTAATAATGATGATGAATAATTTTTTTTGAAGTCTTGTTGACTGAAAGTTGCGAATTTGAAATAATTACACTGAAAAATAAATAAACAAGATACTTAGTCTATCTACTACTCTAGATCATCTCTGCTTCTACGTTTATTTACGTTTCTACTATTCATATTAGAGGTAGGCATAAAATGCAAATGCAATTATTATTAGTTTTACCTAATATGTATTTTTATTTTTAAAAGCTCCCTCCCATTCTTTGTCCAAAATGTCGTAATTATATTGTTAGGATAATGTAATATGTGTATGGAAAGTTATGGTACGTAATATTTATAGCAGTATTTACGTACACCTATTACACTTTGGACTTTGTCTAGTATTTGATGGCAAAATGATATGTAATTTATTCGACGCATTTATTTTTAGCACTAATTTTACTTTCTTTTGCTTTGCAAGAGTTCATACCCTTTGACTTTCATCGATGATGCCCATTAGTGCACGTGACATGTTACTACTTTCATTTTATTGCCTTCTATATTTAGGTTGCGCATTTCCCCATCAACCATCACCACTACTTCATGTCTAGTTAATTATGGCAGAGTCAGAAAGTGGTGGACTACTACTACTACACGACGACCATAAAAACACATAGTGCACACACAACAACATGCAGCATGTGTAAATGTGTAACCGTCCAAATAAGGTCCAATCATGCAACACTAACGAGAGAGGAAAACAGGAAAACATAATAAAATAAATAAGCAGGCTGTTCGTTCAATGACTGCGTACGACGATGTGTGCTTTCTTTCATAATCATTCCGTTCGACCCCAATACCCACTTTCCGGGAACTACAACAAAAATAAAAGGTATATATACCTAGAATAAAATGACGTTCACACAACGCCAATAATAACAATTGGCATATATATACGTTTTTTTGTAGCCGAGAGACCTACAACAAGAAGAGAAAATTCTTTGAGAGAGCTCACCATCATCATCATCATAGTCATCGCCATTATCATCTTCATTATTACATGCATGTGGGCTTGGCCGTTTTCCCAAAGGATATAAAATTAATATGTAAAAGGTTCAGAAAAAATAAAATATGCATGCATTTCATTGTCTCTCTGGAATTGTAAGGATTTCTTTCATGAACTTTCACATATATGCTTCTATGTGTACACATAATACTCTGTTACGTAGATAGGTCCACATACATAATACATTTGTACATTGATGACGACCATGATGATGATGAAGATGATAATTTGATAACATGTGTGTTCCAGATTCCTTGCGAATTTCACTACTACACATATCGCTGGCATTTTTCATGTTTGCCCTGCTTTTCACAATGTCAATTTTAATTATTTGTACTCCATTTCCTCCACGTAGTGGAATTAATACGGAGGTAAAAAAATATGTCCTGTTTCAGCACCGTAATAGCCACATATTTACTTTTATTATTGCTATTATTGTGCTCATGTGTTCTGGTATTCTAGTAGCAATAAAAAAAGTATATCGTGCAAATGTTTGGAGGTCCAAGGTCTGGCACCCACCACCCAGAAATAATTATTACTTTAATGTATGTAAATAAGTATGAATATAACTGTTGTAGTATAAATTATGAGCCACTGTTGTCTACTGAGAAAGAATTATTTGTAAATAATTACCCATTTACAAGTTCATTTAAGCAGCATCAATGTCGCCATTAAAAAACTGTGGATGAATGCGGCGCGGTGGAAATACGACCACTAAAAGAATGATTTCATCGGAATGTGTGCATGGTTCAATGAGGGCACATACTATACAATCTTACGATGACATCAACCTTCTTTTTTAATGTGATCTCGGTGTTTCTAGCATGATCATCATCATGGTCATACGAGCATAAATTTTTGGGTCGTATGAAAAAGCCTGCTCTTTGTTTGTTGAATAAACAATGCACAATAATAATATTGCTTGTCTTGTAATAGTGGCTACTATTGTCGTCAGTATACATTTTCAACCCACTGGAAAATCGGAGAGAGAGGAAAAAAAAGATAAAATAATTATGAGCTAATTTCCTGACGTAATGGCTTAGTAAAAATTATCTCTGACTTCTGACATCTAAAAAATAATAATCCTGCCAACAACATGATAAATATGTGTGACGCTTGTGTGGTGGGTGGTTATATACCGCAATGTGTATGCCTTGAAATAGTACTTTGTGTGTGGCTGACGACAAAAAATTTCAAATTTTTATCTCATGATGATGACGTGATTTTGATTTGAGTTTGTGTAAAATTTTCACGAAATGATTACATTCCAAAGTTTACAGTTCTGTCTACAGCGCATCATCATCATCAACGACAACAACAACGTCTTTTCCTTCGACACAATTTTTATGATAATTTTTTCGTTCCTAATCCGATGGAACTGAAAAAATGTTTAAATGTTTTCGTGAGATGTTCTCTTTTGAGATAAGCCAATTTCTTTTTTACAGCTTATTTCATTCATATATGCATCATATGTAAATATAATGACATAAGTTGTCCAGCAGCAAGGCAGACCAGTTGGCCAACTGCAACATTTTAAACATTATTTGCTAAACAAGAAGAAGTAGCATTTGATGCTTACACTTCATTAATTTTTATGTTTACAGTGAACAAGTCGCCGCGCCGTGTATTTACGTATGCACCATGCTTAGCATTAAGCTTAACTTAGCTTAACATTTTTCATGATTTTTATTCCAATACCATAAAAATTCACATTTATTATATGTGGGTCAAAAGGTTGTAATGGGTCAAAGCACGTTAACCACTCCAGCTTTTAAAAGATACGACATACATGCTTCCAGTTTTTTTTTCAACGTAGCTATTTCAGGAAAATGAATCATCTTCTTTGCCAACATAAGACGATTTATATTTATATATATATATATACCCATTTCATGGGAACAGTAGAAAAATGTGCCAGAGATTTTAGCGTTTTTTTTTATTCCAGCTTTTTCCATATATAATCATGATTCATAATGTGTAATGCGTACTAACGTGAATAAAGTCAGTGATGATAAGCTGAAAAAAAGAAATACAAATAAGATCCTTCTTGCGTATTTTGCGTTGTTTACATGTTCCACACACGCACAAATTCATAAGAAGATTAGCATGATAATAATAATGTGCCAGAGACTTGATTTAAATTAAATGACTAAGTTATTTTTTTTTTACACAGTCAGCTTCTTCATATATTTTGTTGTTTATCTAAATGAAAAACAGATAACACTTGTTTCCTCGCAGACGAAAAGGCATTTAAAAGTATTAAATGGAAGTTCTGAGTCAAGTTTCAATCGACAAGATTATCTTGTCTGGATAACGGCTTAGCGTATTCGACATAGCTAAATTGCGTCAATAGTGAAAGGAATTTTTTTATTTCCATAAATTCCTGCAACAGCACATTAGTGATTTTTTGTGTTGGAAGCTTTGTGCAAATGTAAAAGTATCTGGCTTTTCTACACATTCAAAATGAAAGCCAGCATAAGTATATTGTGAACCTGATCCACTGCACTGTATGAACCAAGCTGTTCAAAAACAAAAAAATTGTTTGTTCAATAAACGAAACTTCTAAAATTGCAAACTTGACGCTTGAATGAAATAGCCCATACACAGGAAACAAGCAAAGTTCTAAACTAAATATTCAAACATTTCACTTGCAAACCGCACAAATGTTGGATATAAAAATAACTAAACACGCATTTATTAAAAGTTTAGGGTATATTAAATTAGCTAAATACTAATTCACTATTATGCAAGCCTGTATTGTGTACACAACAACTGTGAATAAAACCACACACAGAATGACAGAAGCTATAATTAATGTTAATGTCGAAGCAATATGAATTCATTGTCTGTTTGTTCTCTTCCAGTTTGTTTGGTCGATAATGATAATGGTGATGGACAGTAACAAAGACAAATCCATAAGCAACATGCAGACAGTATAAACTTGCAGCACATATACGAGATTACTGGTAGAATAATTCATATAGTATTTTCAGTAATAGTATTAATATTCATAAAATACTGAAAAGAAAAACATTGCGGACTGGGAAAATAAAGGAACTGAATTGCTTATTTTCCATGTTTTAGAGCAATTACATATGCACCTGACATCATATAATAAGGAGATTTACATGCTTGATTGATTAATCTTATTAAAATTATGAGGAATTCACTTTTTGTGGTCGGTCACTTGAAAGCTACCGGCATTCGATAATTACTAAAAATACATAGCATCGCTAATAGCCTTAATGCTTTCATTCATTCATTGAATGAAAGATCCAGATTTTTTGGTGGAATGAATTTCATTCCACCAAAAAATCTGGGAATTACATGAGCTATGTAAGTACACCTACACAAAATATCAAATGAGACGGAATGATTAAGATAGCTACAAGGATGGTGTAAACTTTGATGTCGGTAATGAGTCCTTTTTACTGTTTAAGGTACAGTTTAATAGATTTTCCACCACCAAAAGTATAAAACATAGACGACGGGCCTATCATTTGTATTACTTACACGGGTTACACATGCATAATAATAATAACATGCCTACAAATGTTTTAATGAAAAGTTCCATGATTTTCATTATCATCCATTTCCCAGAACCATTATTTATTGTCCTGTCTTCGACGGATCCTTATACAAATGAAATTATTGCATTTTGCCTTGCCGCCCGCCCACTTGCACTTCATCATCGATAGGCAAGAAAAACATGACTTGATTATTTGGTTCGTGTATCACCATTCCCCATTATTACATTATTCTGGATTCATGTTAAAGTTTACCACAAAAAAAGTACAAGGACTATGCTCTGTGGCAAAATTTTTGTGATGAGGTAAAAAAACGAAGAGACAGTGAAGAAGAGTAATCATCAACTTTCCGGAGGATGGAAGTTTCTTATTATCATTTTCCTGCCGTCTCTTTGAGTACTTTGAACATTTTCTCTTGATGATCATCGTTTTATAGCTATATATTTGCCAAGGCTATCATATCCTCCCTTTCATATTGATCAATATTAATCATCATCGTCATCAACCAAAAAAAAACAGCCCACGCTTATTGGTTTCCTTTTACACGACAAACATTTAATTTTTCATGATACTCTTTTTTCTCTCCGAAAGGATTCTGTGACGTTACTAGGTTTTAGGATATATATGCTCTGGTTCCAAAAAGAATTTTGTATTTGAATTCAAGGATCAATAAATTAGCTTCACTAAACCAATCAATCAATGTAAATCATCCAATTAATCCTTTTTGTCAGTTGCAAAAAGATTTTGTAACAAGAAGGGATATGGTTAGCCTCACTTCATGGTGAGCACACGATGAGCAACCAAGCCAGAAGAGAAGAAGAGCTCTCAAAGACAGTTGCATATGATTCATGGGATTATTCATTCAATTCCATAATACTTGTACTCATGCTTGAATAATGTGACAATATCAGGCAATATAAATATAAATGCACGGTTTAATGAGTATGTCATTCCTTAAAAATTAAATGTGAAAAATGATGTAATTGAAAAGGATGAGTGACATTGGCATTGGATATATATATGTATGTAGGTACAATTACAAGTGCAATTTGTAACCTTTTCATTCCACATAATTTTCAATGACTTGACATATATCTTTTTCTCGCATGGAAAAAATATAATGAACTCAACACTGAGCAACAATTAAGGAGCAATTATTTTAATTACTTTTAAAAAGGATTGCGCTGGTACTATGATGCACTTTTTAACTCATATTGTAGCAATGAAGTTAACCAAATGTCATTGGTAATAGGTACCTTACCTTTTAATCCAAGAATATTAATTCAACCCAGGACGCCAGTTAAATATGTCACCTCAGAAGCTGAAAGCAAATTTTAATATTTTTATATAATTTAGCTTTTAACATATCTACAGTTACTTAATTACTTAATTTGTATACAATTATTTTAACAAAAAAAACACGAATACGAGACTGTTTTGTGACAATATGCAATAAATGCCAGAAAAAGCACTTGTAAAAAAACAACATGTCTTATTGTGTAACTTTCTATACATAAATACATTCATTAGGGAGAAAATAATGGGATTTGAAAATAGACTATAATATGCATTATTATTCAACGCAAATAGCGGCAATAATAATACCTCTCTAATGTAAATAGAGAACCAAGATTAGATGTGTCCTTATCTGTGACAGCGTGTATGCCTGCTACTACTACCGCTACCGTATTGTACTAAAATGCGCAACTTTAATAAATTATAATAATATTGAATATGTATGTTGACATTTCTTATCTTATCTCTCTCTCTCTCGTTTGTATATAGAGACACAAAAGAAATACAAACAAAACAAACGTATAATATCTTTAATTTAATTTACTTAAAGCACTTACACTTTTTTCCAAGGATTTATTAATTCCTCCACGTGCACTACTTTTATACCATTATTATATTACTACAAAAGTAGTATTTGTAATTAGTTCATTTTTTTTATTGTCATCAAAATCAACAGCTCTTAGTCACTCTATTAAAATAATAATAGTTTTCTAAAGGCACTTTGTTTTTTGCACAGTGACAGCTTACATGTCCATTTTAACAAACAACCACCACTACTCTCTACTCCTATTACAAATTACACAGGTCACATCAAATCACAAGGTTAAAAATTTTCTTTCATAAAATTAAATCTAAATTAAAAACTCAAACAAAATGAAAAACTCTGTATTCCAGAATGCAGTCTACTATATAATATCTATCAAATCATCGCTAAAAATTGACACTCCATCCATCCCATATATACCTATATATCCATCCATTGCATTGCATCCATACATAATAGCCATTTTTTTAAAAATAGAATACATGAAAAGGTATGTGTGTATTACTCACCTGTGTGACTCTTCGTCTACCTGCGGGAGCAAATCAGCATCCGCAGCGGCAAAATGGATAGGTATGTGGATTTCTCTCAACAGTCACTTCCAGTCAACTTTCAGTTCCCTTTCACAGCGGCACTGGCACTATACTACTATTATAGCAGCAGCCAACAAACATGTTATATTTTTACCTGACTCTTTTCACGAAAAAGTAAGGTAAGAGTATCATAATAATAAAAACTCTGTGTGTAAGCAAATATACATACAACCAGGAGCTCCACCGTTTGTTACGTAAAGAGATTATTATTATTAGAGGTATGTACTTATACAACGCACACACACACACGTAATAATAATTCTATGCATGCATGCATGACCAGGTGAAATCCAAAAAAAAACAGTCACAGAACACCACTTGCACACCTTTAACAAGTCACTGTACTATAGTCCTCTGCAACAATGCTTCGAAAATATATTTTTTTTATCATGGACATGGATATGGATATAATCAAAAATTTATAATTGCCTTAGGCGTCATTCTTAACAAACAGCACTCCACATACATCCACTAATAACCATTTTTTTTACTGTTGTTTGTGCATTCCATACATAGACCAGACATCGTTAATTTTTTAACTGGCAAATTTGTGTTATTGTTTTTATTTTTTTGCTTGCTATTAATGTGCACACAAGAGGAAATGTATTGTGAGCTGATGTTTTGAAAACAACAAGTCAAGTTTCAATAATTTGCAAGGTTTTTTTTATTGCAGTCCAATTTTGTTCACCTGCAAAATAACACGCCGGGCAAATGTAGTAGACTTTCCGACAATTAACTAGTAAGAACATTAACAAACTATAATAAATTATATGTAATATATGTATGTATAGTGTATTATGTAAATTGCACACAACTCACAACAATTAAAAATAATGCATATATTTTTTGTACTTGTTATGTACACACATGTGAGACGACTTTTGCAACTGCATACAAAAATCGCTGCCTTTTTTGTGTGACAGCGACAGCAGCTGAAATGCTAAAGGCTTGTTATTTACACACACTTTTTGTGGAGTGACTTACACTACACAAAATACACGCCCTGACTGACTGACTGAACTGTCTGACTTGAGTACTGAAGGCAGTTACTATCATCAGAAGAAGAGGAGTAGGCTATAGCCATGCATGAGCGTACAGGTTTTTTATTATTACGTACATTTGACGAGACAGAGAAATAAAAGTTATTTTCTCTTTTTTGCTTCTCTCTCTAAACCATAAACCAAATTGTCTATTATTGTTCCATACAAGAAAATGTGAATAATGCAATACTACATGTAGGAGCAGCAATGTTGGCAATCTTCATTTGAAATGTAATGTCGTGTGTGTCGTGTGTGTTTATGCATGCTATAGTTGTTTCACTTTAGGCTGCATGAAAGTTGCCTGTTTTTGCCTAGATATATACAGCGTTTAGTTAAGTAAGTTGGGTCCCAAAAGTCTCAATTCAAGTTTCAAGTCTGAAAAATGTGTTATACAGTATGCCATGATAATAAGAGACACATAGAGGAGCAGAGAGAGAACATGCATGCAAGGAGACAGAAAGGATACTCGATTAGAATTCAGAATGTGATGCGATATAATGCAATGCTAATGCTCTGCACAATAATATGAGACGCGACCAAACGACCACTGTTCTTTTTTTATACTTTGCTTGCTAAAAACACATTTACTTTTACACACACATCACGACATAACCAACCAACAACACAGTTTTGTCTTCCGCTCTTCCGATATGTAATGTAATGTAAAAAGCTTAAATTTTGGTATAATATGCCTAAAGACTAAACTGGTCTCTTACAGTGTCGCGTGTGTGTAGTGTGTCTCCGTATTATTATTATTATTATTATGTGCCCAAAAAGTCAACTCAACCAAAAGTGTGTACGTTTTTTTTTGTTATTGTGCATTCACGTTCACATGAGAATGAGAAGAAGGGAACTGTTGTTGTGTTCTGTGTGCAACTGAGAGAATAGTAGAATTGGAAAGAAAATGAAAGGGAAATATACACATAGAGGCTTTCTTACTTTTTTTATGAGCAGCAGAAAAGAGAACGTGGAGGAGAAGAGCAATATGAATGCCTTGATGAGATGACTGGTATTACACGAATGTCAGCTAAATACTGGCTGTACCCCGTCTTTTATGGTCGTGCAATACAGTTTTACTCTCTCTCTCTCTCTCTCTGTTGGAGAACGAATGCAGGGCCAGATGTAAGAGTGAGAGGGAGAGAAACCCAAAAAACAAACCAGTGGCAAAGGCAAATGTTATGTTACATGAGGAACTCTGTAGAGAGAGCAAAACAGAGATCACTCGCTCAAAACAGAGAGAACTGTTCTGAGAGAGATGCAACCCCAAACTGTGCTGGAACAGGAAGCTTACCAAAGCTAAAACCAAGTTTTATCCCATGCATATAATAATATTCCAGTGTGTGTGGAAACTGGAAAAACCCCGTGGAAAAGCTTTGCAGTAGCAGCAGCAGAGTTTGGAGATCCTTATGAAAAGAAAGTCATCATAAGTAAAATAAGGATTTTTTTTACATTTTATACCGGCATTTCCATTGCATATTGGTTGGTGAATAAAGACTAGAACACCCTTACGGCAGAGAAAATTTGCTGCATCATCATAAGGGAACTATGATTCCTTGAGGTTACTCGTTACACGCCAATTTGAAAAAGTAAGAAAAAAGATAAATGGGTGTAATATGTTGTCAGACATGATCAAAATAATATAAAATATAGGTAACATATAATATATATTTGTCAAGTCTATAGCCTAAGGTACTACAGTGGTACAAAATAGCATTGTGGACTTAAAGGATGCCTAAAAGCGGAATAAAAATATATAATGAAATGAAAATGATTTACCTTTAAACTGATTTTTCAAAGTGTAAGTAGTAAGTATGTAGGTACATATATATAATATATAAAACCTACTCATTACTAATTTGAGTTTTTGTACCGACTGGAAATAAAACCAATTTTTTCGCTAGATTCCTCTGCTACTAGCACTCTGCCAGGAAAAAGGCCAACGCACTTGCAATATGAAACGTGAAATGAAAGCTGTAGGTTTTGGCATTACACCAAAAATTTTATAATAGGCTTGTAATAAATTGGCAAACATTAAGTCAGCAATATTATTTTTATTATTATTGCCTGTAAGTAATTTAGTGTAAAACCTTTTCCATGTTAGGAAAATTCAAAGAGCAACAAATTTTGCACCCATATGACCAAAAAACTAATTTTCTCTCTCTTTCAAAATGTCACACAAAAATGGTTGATTAAAATAAATTGAAAATGGGGAAGGTAATGCAATATGTTCAACTCACATGTGCACTCATCGCAAGTTTTTTTTAAAATTCATCATAAAAAAATGAAGACTAAAGTTTTATTAAATCCTCTACACCAAATTGTTATAGCATCACTCTCTGAAAAGCACGGCATATGTCATGTTTACATTTCACGAAGCATATTATAGTGATAGTGTTGAATGAACTTATCTGTGTGAATAAAACAGGTTTATAAACATTTTGACTTATTCATTCGCACAAACAAACGTAGCCCAGCCACAAGTTATTGTCGTTTAGTAGTGTATGACCTGTAAACGAAATCAATGAAAATTAGTGTTGAAAAACTGACATTGTTTCGCCTTTTTTATTAAGTCCGCCACACCCTCCAGTGCTACTTTTCATATAATATGTCTAATGAGCAGTAGATATACGAATTGTGCCCAAACATTTTATGTATTTACTGACAAACTTATTTATAAATGATTTTTTGCTTACTTTGAATAGTGAAATTTTTGCAAACAGTTTGACTCATCAAAGCCTTGAAATTTAATTCACTATTTAGAATTTCTGCTGTGGAGAAATTTAGTATGTACGTATAAAGGTATATAACAATAATTATGATGGCTTTATACCAACTTCACGTTTTCAGCTCATCTTACTGTCCTACTCCTTAAGTTGTATCATGACGAATGCGAATGAGAGATGATGATGATGATGATGAGGAGTCATCATAAGCTCGAAACTGACGTTCCTCATGATGATGCATAAGCATAAAAGTTGCCGTGTGTTTGTGTTGAGTTGATGAAGATTTATGTGTAAAGATGGGGATAAAAGGGTGCAACTTAAAAACAAGAAAAAACCATGGCCTACCCATAAAACGCATTAATGGTTCTCACAAAATTGACAAATTGAGTCATGATCATAATGTCGATGAGTACACAAGCCTATAAATATTACAAAGGTCTCACGACGCCCCATTACAAAAATGCTTTAATGGCATTCATTACAATGACAGCATCTCATCATTCACCAAATATATTTATCCTTATCCATCAAACATATGCAGTTTCATGTTTACACAACGGGCTGTTTTGAATGTTGTATATGATATTGTTTTGACAGTAACGGGATTTTTTATACTTCACACGACTTAATGAATATAACATACTTATTATTACAATAAAACAGTGATAATTATTGCCACGATGAGTTCTTGTCTTTCACTCTCCTCCGAAAAGGATTGAGAGATAATGATGTGTACAGGACAAGATGTATTTATTTGCGTGACACACCTGCATGCTATAAACTTTTTTTTAAACACTACCTTTGAATGAATGGCTAGCCAAATATAAGCATTTGGATGAATATGAAATGATAATTTTCTAAAAGATATGACGGTACTGGTACAGTGATACTGAAAATGAGTTTCATATTAAATTCAAAGAAGCAGTTTAAAAAATGAGTCCATCGTTTTATTATTCGTGTGCATAAAATAACACTTTTTTATTTATTGAGTTTTAGTTTCTAAAAAAATATATGGCTTTATTATTTTAAAGTTATGCATAATTTTTGTCCATCGGCTATGATATATTTTGTTTAAATTAGTATGAAATTACACTACTTGAATTCAGAATTTTTTGTTATAATACAAAAATTAAAGAAAAACAAACGTAAATATTATTCTGCTCGCATTGTGATTTTTGAACAAAAATGACCTAGAATTTATAACGAGCCGATGGCAGATGGTCAATAATGAATAAGGATGTTTATCACACAGGGTCTCATCAATGATCCGTTTTTTAATGTTAATAATCAGGAACCGATATAGGTATCGAGACTTGCCTTCTGAGGAAAAGAAAAACTAGCTTTTCTCATGAAGGAGACTCTATTAGAAACCCCGATCCCTTTCAGGTTTACACACTCACAAAGCATCCATCATCATTCATCAAGATATTGAAATGATATGGTATGCAAAGCGACTAAAAACTTTTGCCACATTAGTACAAACACAGCTTTACTATTTAGCTCTGTGCGTATTTCGACATTGAATTTTTTTCCCCTTTGTATTTGTAAATATGATGAACAAATATACCTGCGTAACCTAATGCAAAATTGCCCAGTAAGCATTTTTGTATCTCTTTAAAAAACAATTAATCCTCATTTCTAGTATGTAGAGTAGGTACACTATAAGAAGATTACAAGTTTTGATCCTATTACCAGATTATTTCATATTATCACAGATTGAATGTACGTGTATGCATGTGTATCTATCTCACTAACAATTATGCTTCAAGTTGTTTAAATCTTTTTTAATTTTTTTATAATAGTATTTGACCCAGTTGAATATTATTTTATGTGTCTATGTGATTGGAGGTCTTTTATGTGTAATGGTGATTTTGTGTAAACTAGAAGCAAACTTCCTCCTGTAATTTGCCTTTACTTCACCTGCAAGCCTTAGATATAAGCTACAAATCTTTTACATCTCTGTAAAAAAACGAGAGAAAAATCTGAAAGGACGCTGGTTAGGTATTTAGAAGTTGTTTTTGATTCAAGATCACAGTCATGTCATGATCAAACTGAATACACATCAGTTTAGGTATTTTGTTGTACACGTCTAAAGTCTAAATGAATACTGGGGAGCAGGTAATGAGCTGAGTTTGTGTCTTCTGCTGTTGTTGATCTTCCGTGTAAATACTTGTTAAAAAATCAGCGTGGCTCTATTGTTGATTGTGTTTTGGTCGTGGGTGATCATTTCATGGTTGTATTGTTGATGAGCATGTTTCAAACCTTTTTTTTTCATTACTTGTTCGCGACTTTACATGTGACATGACAAGCATAAAAGTCAAGCTTGAAAAACAGCACAATTGAAAATGTGCAAAATGCAGTTTTAAAAAGACAAAGGAAAAGTGAAAGCTGATACAAGCAACTTAAAACTTGATTTTTTTTAGTGTGCAATAAAACAAGAAGAAAAATGATTTTTTTTAAAGATGAGGAAGCACAATAAGCGGTTTAGGAAGTTTGACATGGTGTGTAAATAAATTCTAAAATAATAATAATTAATTTGTTAATTTTTTGAATGCATTGACCATTTCAAATTTTTATTTTCGTTTAAATCGGCATACATTCATCTCAATAAATAAATATTTTATTTTATATTAAATATTTTTTTGCTGATAGTATAGTGTAATATGTATGTAAATTATTATTAACATTATATTCATTCTCGTTTTTTATTCTTTAAAAAAATTCATAATGAAATATTACAAACTTATACATTATGTATGATTGCATTGCTAAAAAGTAACAAAAAATATTAATACCCTATTTTCATATTGTAACAATAATAATAATTAAAGTTCCACAGCAAATTGCATACACTTAAATATATAAAACTAGTATTAATACTAATGCTAATTGTGCTTTCCCTGATAATATGGCGTTACTACTTAATACTTAAATGACAAGAAGAAGTTTGCTGTTGTATCAAATAGTTGGATAAATAACAGGAGGAACCAATATTTATCTCGAGGATATAAAACCACGTAAAACAATTTTATTAAATAACCATTATAATTAAAGCACGATTATTATTTTTTATATAGAAGACTACATTGATTTCATATGACCAGAATAATTTTTTAATATATGTAAATACAATAATACAAATGACTAATGACATGTTTTAGTGTGATTTAAAAAAATGGAAATATCAATCATAGATATCCAATAACTAATTTACATAATAATTTGCTGTATGAATGATGCAAATAAAATATATTTGTCGTTTACCTGCTTAATACGTTTAAAATTTTAAAAACATTTACCTTTTTTTTTAAATGCTTAATTATTTTATAATGCTTTGAGTACCAGTCACAAAATTAACAATATACATACATATCACAAAAATAAACTGTA
>JAHZNC010007119.1:0-11911 GCA_027744095.1 Zhuqinia jingwanae | reverse complement strand
CGAACGCGACACGTTTGAGACGAGTTTTAAGGGGTAGGGGGGGTACGGGTCAATCTCTTATCATCAAGTATGTGCGATACGTAAAACATTTTCATTCCATTTCTGCTTTGCTGAGCTGCTGCTGCTGCTGCTGTGCAAATGCAAAGTGTGTGGGCTGTGGACGTGGACTTTTAGGCAAAAAAAAATTACACAGACTTTGTGCTTGCTTCTAAAAACTACGTTACAATTGGGATTGGATACGTGTACGGTCTTACATACTCCGTTTAATATATGTGAGCTTTTTTATCATGGGCAAACGGCAAGTACAAACAGAACAGAACAACAAAGTGGTAGTAACGACCTGCTGCGATCGAACGAACTAGACTAAAATGAAACGCAAACAGGAGAGCAGCTTATAAGTCCAACAAAAAAGTTCTCCTTCTATTTGCTTCGCTCACAAAAATCCTCAAAAAAAAAACTTTTATGCAAGCAATCATGATGGCTGACCTGGTCTGGCTTGGCTATATTAATGGCTCGATGTTCTGCTGCTGTTCTGTTCTGTTCGCTGTGCTTCTGGCATAATATAAAATATCAGTAAAAAAAGCAGCTCTACACGAGAGCTTTTGCCTTTTTCCTCCTCTCTTCTTCTTTGTTAAATAAGTTTAGCATTCAATTCAGCCAGCATGGTCGTCATCGTCGTCGTTTCAAAAAAGGACCATAATAATATACACTACACTCACACATATAAAAAGTAATATAATATCTCATATCCTCTGTCGTTTCGTTTCGTGTAAAAAGTCTGCCTGGGTGCTTTACCATTTTACCAGAAACTCAACCAACCAACCCAGAATAACCATCACACAGCTCTAACACAAAGATATATGCTAACAACACACACACACCACACACACACATCACACATATATACACATTTTTATCATCACCATTTATCCTTGGCTGTCTTCAGTTAGTAGTCAGTAACATTTGGAATACCATAGAGGTAGGAGCTGCGTCGCATCGCTTCGCGTCCTCATCAAGTTTTTCTGTTTATAAATACACAAGTACGTAATATACGTGTGAAGCGTAGTCGAAAAAGAAACTAGATTCTCTTGTCTTCTTTCATTTCACTCTCCTTGGCCACCACTACTGCCACCATCATAAAATATATATATATATAACTTCATTTTTTCTTCGTCTCTCCTCTCCCCTTTTGCATGTATACTACACATATTCCGAACTGCGACCAACATTATTACTATCATCATAGCAACATAGCAGTGGGCTCCTCCAAGAAGAGAGGAAGAAGCAAAAGAGGAGACGACGAAAGGAGTCTCGTCGACTCACACTAGTCGCACTACTACTCAGTTCAGTTATAATAGTAATACGCGTTTTTTCTCTCCCTTCGTCGATCTGTATTCTGTATACCACTACTGGCTTTGGCTGAGAACTCAACTGAAACCCACAGTGCAGTTTGTAGATTGCTGTAGGCTGTTCTCCAATCTAATAAAACAAGGTTCTCTCTGCTGAGAGAGTTCTCTTTCTTGTATTGTGAGTCAGTATTCAATTCAGTATCAGCATCAGCTCTTAGCATCTCTGTTTTTCAAAGAACAACACCACCATTCGATTCTCTATGAATTCAATCCGCTATTGAAAGCTTATAGTATCTGCATATTTTTACTTTCTTACACACACATTATTACACACACACAAAATTTATATCAGCGTCCCATCACATCATCATCGCAAGGAAACATGAACGTATTGTACAAAGCCACTGCAGAATCCAACAGTCAAGCCAGAGACGAGGAAGAGCTCGATCGAGAGCTTTGTCATTGAAATTTCCTTGGCTTCAATATTATTTTTTTCATGTAATTGTAATAATAATTTCTGCTTCTTTCTGTGTGGCTGTGCTGCAAAACGAGATACTATATTTTTTTTAAATAAATAAATAAATAACAGCTTCTCATGTAATACGCAAATGAAATACTAAAGCTTTGCGAATACAAAAATAAATAAAAATTTAATGAAATTTTGTAGAAATTTCTCATGAAAAGTGAAAGAGTTTTTTGTTATTTGGTTTGCATGAAAGTTTGCAATTCTACTTTACGCTGTTGTGTCTTTTTGGTGTGAGAAGTGCAGTCAGTGGTTCGTCTCTGATGGTGAATGACTTTTTGATGTGGCGATGAACTAGGTGAACAAAGGAAAAGTTTTTCCTGTGTGTCTCATGTGTTGTTGTATATGGTGGTGGAGTGGTTTGTGCAATTAGGTAGGCATAATAATATGTAGTTTTCATGTTTCTGTTTTATATTTCACGTTTCATTTGTGCAAGTACTGCAAAAAAAAGACAACTCAATTATCATTCGAGTAATAGTTTCATAACTTTGAACAACCTACACACTCTCATTTCTTCAGTTGTCGGATGTGGAAAGGATTTTTTTGTTTTGCAAAGATGTCCATATGTAGATAATCATGGTATCTGGTGTTTTAGTAGTATCCTCATCTCTCGCTAGTAGCAATGGTGGTCATCATCATACAAAAAACAACAACAGCCAGTAGTACTACGCAGAATTGTAGCAGCAAAAAGGACTCATATGGAATGATGATTAATAATGGAAAAGCCATGAAAAAGCTTTATGACATCGGGTTCGAATTTTCATGGTACTCATAAAAACAAGTAAAATCCAAGTTATATAGTGAAGCTAGGCTAGAACCAAGGGATCACATCATCATGATGATGATCATGGTAGTAAGATCAGGTTTAGTTAAGGCAAGTAATCGCAGAAATCCCAACAACAACAACCAAGAAGATAGCATGTCAAAAGAAGAAAAGGGCACTAACAATTTTAAAGGAAGCTGTTTTACTCGTTTTCCATCTATCACTTTTGTACTTCCTTTTGCATAGTCAATAGTCGAATCTTCTTCATCTTAAAAGCTAACACCCAAAAATGAAGTTACATTGTCTATTGCAACGCTATATGTACATTGTATTTACATAAGAGGCAAGCAAGCAGGACAAAGAATTGTTGTTAAAATCCAAATCGTCCGGTTTTTACGGTGCCTGTCATTTATGTATTGATTGCTCCCTTTATCCTTTGTTCAGTTGTTTCATATTTACCCTTTTAGAAATATTATTATATTGCACTATAATAAAAATTTGGACCAGTCGACTCTCTCACGGTCTTTCCCTTATTCTACCCGTGTGCATCATCATCATCAACATAAGAACATCAACTTCAGGTTTCCAATAGGGATTCTTTCTTCGTCTTTACAACAATGTTAGCTAAGCAGAGAGAGAGAGAGAGAGAGATGATGTGAATGCAATGTGGTAAATATTCTATATAAAGTCGGAGTCGACAAGGATGATTCGAGTCTGAGTCAGTTCACTTTCAAGAAGGGCGAGAGATTCATGGGTAGTATAAGTGTGAAGTGAACTAAAATTCAATGGAAAAGGAGTCTAAATCTAATAGTTGTGTAGCTTGTTGTGTATGGATAGATGGATCGTAATAATGACGTGTTTCAGAGGAAAAAAAGTAGTCTTACCAGCCCTCAGCAGATAGGGAGAAAGAGAAGAGGTTTTTTTGGGTCTAGGTTCTCTTCTCTCGTTCTGTTTTTTCCATGCAGCACAAACTGTATGTCATGTAATATTATGTATTCTCATTCTTATTGTGCTGCTGCTGCTTTTGATGATGATGGTTGTTGTTGTGCGTGATTCGACACGAGAAGAGGAGAGTAGTAAGGGTGGTGGTGGAAGAAGAGAAGTTGAGAGATGAGAGAGAGGTGGTGGTAGAAAGAGATCTTTCATTTATACAAGAAGGGGAAAATAAAATGACGAAGGGGCTAAGAAAAAGAAGCCAAAGAATGAGTGCTGCTGCATAATATTTGTTTGGGTTTGTTGGAGGAGAGAGGAGGGTAAAAAGGATGAAGATGAAAATGAAGGTGGAAGGGAAAAGATTTAGCTTGATGGTGGTGGTGGTGGTGACGGAGATGATCATGATCATCATATCATATCGTAAGGTCTCTTCTGCTGCTACTTCTGAAAAAGATGTGTTGTTTTTCACATTTCACACAGGCACATTCAGGGTTCATACGCACACACAACTTTATAAACTGTATACCGTTTTAGACTTAAGGCACATTTGGTTGGGAAGAGATTTTGTCGCAGGCATAGAGAAATATGTACCCTCATCATCAGCAGGCACACAAAGCACAGATCAGAGACCACTACAGTATGGGAACAAAGGAAACGTCGTTTTTTACTATGCTAAATTCATATATATATATATGTATATAATTTATATAATATATATGCTTGCTAAGAAAGGAAGAAAACTTGGAGTCGAGTCTAAAAGAGTACTCAAGAGAGTGTAGAGTTGTTGAGAGGGGGATAGGGGATACATTTATGATTTCTCCCTTTTTCAAACAGGACTTACCTAATACATATGCAATATGGATGTAGGAGTCGTAGTCGGGACTCCCGACTCGGGAGTAATATATCATGTCCATGTAGTGGTAGAATTCTAGGAAATTATGTCTTCGAATTTTATATGGGAAGGTTGGAAGAACGTTGTATCATGAAAGTCTATATTTCCTTTGGCAGAGAGTCGTTAAGTAACGAAACAATGAAAGTTAGTTAGCTAACAATGCACTAATGACGGGATTGGGGGGTAAATTTGCAAGGATGAGAATGTAATAAATCATTATCATTATGCATGTAAACTTAATTATGTGATGCGACGATTAGTTGACGCGCATTCTCATCCATCTCATAATTCTTGATGCTATGTCGAGCGGTGGAACCCACTCCTAAGTCCTAACTTGACAATTACAAAAGCACAAAAGTATGAAAAGAAAATTTGAAAACACCAATCAATACAATCGATATGAAATGCTCAGCTGATTTGAAAAATGTATATAACCATAACAATTACAATTTGGTTGAAGGGACGAGAAATATTTACCGTATTTCCTTCGCATTAGTAATTTGACAGTCGATTGACTATTGCATGCTACAAATAGTTTGAATGCAAACTTTTTTGTCTTTTTTGTGTGCAAAACTCTGTTTGGGGGGTGTTATGTGGTTATCTCGACTGTTTCATAATTTGTAATTAAGATAAAAAATAATCATGACTTAGATGACCACTATGGTTGAATTCTTAGTAGGCAAAATGCATTGTTTTCACAAGGATAAAAGTTTGAGGTTTAACTGCTGTATGAAAACTTTCAAGACTGCTGCCCATAGTCATACTTGTATGACTATGGGCAACAGTCTTTGTTCGTCGATTTGCTTACTGAGTTGGCTTGCCTTGCAGTAATGTTCATGCATTTTTGTTTTGTACATGTTTCAGGTGTTGGTAACTACTTCCGTGAAAAACAATCAAATGTAAAACTAACCAAAGTCCAAAAAAATCATCAAAGAGCTCTTAACAATCAAAGGATTTTTAATCACACCAGATCCAAAATCTGGACGTCTAATATTATACAGGTAATTTGGCCGATCATTAATCATGTTATGTTAAATTATGTCGTAAGAGTTAAAAAGTATTATCCCATGCATAAAAATGCTATATTAGAAATTTGCGCGTATTTACCAACCAATAATTGTTTTTTCTGTATTTTAAATTTAGTAAAAATGAATTTCTGTGTGGAAGGAATCGGAACCACAATCAGTGTTAATCAAGTAGAAGCTGATGGTCATGAGGCACAAAACCTCATTACCAACGATCTCAATCTTAAATCCACTCCGGGGTTTATGGCCGATTCCTTTGTTCGCCCCCCTGTGACAATTTCCATAAAATTTCCCTTTTGTATTGAACTCAGCCATATTGTAATAAGCCCAAAGGTTGGCAGGCAATCGTCATCAGGGTTTGTTATTCATACGGAAACCAGCTACAAGGTATGTATAAATAAAAGTTGTATTGCATGCGTATCCATTTTAATCTTCCTTGTAAATCTTTTCATCCACACAACATCATGCAATGAAAGTGAAGGAGTGTGGTAGCGAATCAGCATAACCGCTAAATGATGATTTTTTTTACATATTTTACAGAGTTGGACCAAAGATCATAATGGTCCAGTTTCAACTCATCTCGTTGCGAAAGAGTTTGTAAACACTCCAGTTCCAGATGCTATTGTATTCAGGAATCCCCGATTCTTTCTCAGACGACCCTTCTCATCTCTTCCGACTGAACAGTACTCCCGTTACAAGAACCATGATGCGATGTTTAACTTGAAACATCCATCATTTAATGTAAGACGCTACCAGTTAATTTTATGATGCATAATGTTCATTGGTTAATCTATTGGCAGTGTGTATTTATTGTGTATTGTTAACTAGTAGGTGAAAGTCATGTGAAAAGTAAAAATAACTAATTGTTTATGTGGTATGATTAGGCTTGCGAGCGAGTGGTAGGTCTGGATATTACCATCTTGAAAGTTGCAGACTCCTCAGTTCCGGCGATTGGTGGAGTGCAAGTATGGGGACAACCCTGCATTCGTTGTTCTCAAGACCAAGTTGAAAAATTATACAAAAGTTGGAGCCGTATCATTCGACATGGTGACTCGTACTTTCCACCCTCACTCAGCAAAATTGAACCATCGGTATGTTTTTTTAAAAACTTTAATAATTTAATCTTAACATTAATTTGTTTTTTTGCAAGCTAATCACCTTTTATTCCGTAATGTAAAGTGATTTAATATACTAATATTTATACTTAATTCTTCCAGGATGAGCCAAGTCAAGCAAAGAAGCCAAAACTTTCTTCAGATTCTACAACTACCCTAACTATTCCAGATGATTTCCTTGACGCAATCACTTACGAGGTTATGTGTCAGCCTATCCGACTGCCGTGTGGTCTTGCTGTTGATGCGAATACACTGGAGAAATATTATGCTGAAGAAGCCAAATTTGGTCGACTGCCGAATGATCCTTTCACTGGTATCATTTTCACCGAAACCTTAAAACCAGTTTCGGACGCGGCCCTCAAAGCTAGAGTTGATTCATTCATAACTCAAAATGCAGATCATGTGACAGTTATGAATCTACCAAGAACCCTTGGTACCTCAAGACCTGAGTCGCAGCGCAGTAGTTATGTGTTTAGGAATCCCAATCTATGTGCCACCAGCACTATTAGCAGCACTAGACGCCGCCAGACAACATTTAGCTCATCAGGGTTTACCAATCCTGATCTGTTTGACAAACCAATGTACACGAAAGAAGAAAAGACTTATACTGATCCGAAAGACAAATGTACTGTATCTTCAAGTAGTCAAAGCGTGAGTGCAAATGATCCCCTTAATTATGAATTATTCAAAATACTTTCTTCCGGATCCCCATATTATTCCCCGAAAGTGTCTGCCCCTAAATTCAAATGTAAGGACTGCAACCTCCCTATCAGTGTCAAGCACGGGGTTTCAACTTTCTACATTGGTTTATGCGACCATATTATCTTATGTAGAACTTGTCTCTCAAAGACGGATAAACAAGCACACAAGACATGTAGTAGATGTGGTGTGGAATGGAGAGCGAAAGACTGTCTTCGTATTTTCATTTAATCTTAATTTCGCTTTCTCCATGTTTTGTAATAACCTTTCAAAAAATTCAGTGTAGATCAAACTTCATTTTGATTTGATTTCTCAGTTAACCCGATAGGGTTACAAGTGTAGCCAGAGCCCCTGGAATTTAATCTGAATGGAGCGAAAAAAGGCAATTCAAAGTTCTAAATGTTTTGTGTTTAATTGTTTCGTATCGTTATGCAAGTTTTGCACCAATTGATGTTATTATTAGTGCTTTTATATTCACTTACATAATATTATTGTTTTTGTTATGTACAGCCAACGTAAAAAGTGTTTAAACCTGTTGTTGAGAAACCTTTATGCATTTACGTTTTCATATGGTCGTTTGTATGTATATCAAATGTTTATCAGTTCTTTTTGGTCACTTAATCCTTTATGAGAGGTAATACCATTAAAACAGAGAATGGTAACCGGTGAGACTACACTACACAAAAATGTTGATAGTATATACTTTGGTTATGATATCATTAAGCATTGGGTTGTTGTTATAATTTCCAAATGATATTGATATGAATGGTAAATAGAGTGTAGGATATAGTTTTTTTTCGTGTTGCAGATATAAATAAATTATACAAAATTATATTTAACATGTTAGATGTTTAAAGCTATTGTTGCAGCAGTGATAGTAAAAATCCTCGTCTAACTGTCAATACAGTAAAAGTGTCTTAAGTACATTCATGCTTCAAAACAGTATTAGACAAATAATAAGCCAGATGTGTTATTGTCTGTCATTCAAGCTGTGTAAAACCTCATTTTACATGCATATACTTTGCGAAAAAAGTGCATTGTAATAAAATCCATAATGACGTAACAATCTTCCGTGTAAAACGTTTAAATAGTATTGTAGAATATCCATCAAAGCCGGGGGAGGCTTTTAATAATTGTTTAATTTTTGCAGGTGGTATCATATAAACTAGCTTACTATTCACCGTAATAAGCCTACGAATGTCGATTGTTACACTTTATATACATGGTACAATGTAGTTTTTACTCTTCCGATCCCATTCAATTAAATAGTTTTAAATATTTCTAGCCATATATGTGTGATGATCTTCATATATGTTGGGTTAAATTTTTTTGTGAGTTGCAATCATTTTTGCGTGTTTTACAACCAAAGTGGTCAGTGATTTATGACTAATTTTACTCGTTTCTAGCAGGAGTTGCCGTTGCGTTGTTCAACTGATTTACATATGTATAAAAATAAAATATCATTACGAAAAAGTTTGAAAACGGTAACAGTAACAACATTTACATGGAAGAGGTTTTTGTTAAAAAGAATGTACCTACCTATGTTAAGTTGCAATGATGTGTTTCTTGTTCGCATCTTCGTTTGACCTGTGACTTCATTTCAGTTACCGGATTTTGGGCGATACGTTTACGTTGATACAAATGTTTTGATTTTTTTTTGTTTTAGTTGGGGTAGAATATATTGAGTAGTGAATAACGATATTAACAATAATGTCGTTGTCCAATAATTAGAGAGAAACTGCTAACATTCGCAATCGATTAATTAACTTAATTTTACGGATGATATTTTTCTTGATACGTTGTTTATATGTGTGTACATTAAATCTTGTCATTGCATTCAATGATCTCTGTTTTGTAGGATTCCTCACCGATTAAAGACGTGAATGTACGTGAATAAAATTTAAATAGCTTTTATTGCAAGCCCTGTAATTTTTGGAACTTTGTGTTTTTCTTTTATAACTAATACGTTTCATAAGCAAAGAGTGTGCATGTTACCGCAAGTTCATTATTAAGCATTAAAAATTTTTAGGACTTGTATGTATTCACATTCACTAATAATACCGCGTATACCGCATATTAAATTGTGTTTGAATCAGATACTTTTTCCTAATAGTTTCATCGAGATCGCCTAATTGTTTATATGGCAAAGACATACATATCACCATGCAAAACGTATCTAAAAAATCAATCAAATAAAAACCCAATACTAAAGAAACTCATGTATGAATACTCCAGCCAGACTGAGTTTACATTTAAAAAAAACTACCATCGTTTTTTCATTATAGATAAAAATAAATGACGGATAAGATGAATTGTAATTCCTATTTTACGGATTTTTTATTTATTTAATCGATGTTTGGTGTACAAAATATACTCAACTCAGACGATGTGTCAAACGAGATTTGTGTAGGTACTGTTACATTGTGATTGTAGGGATGGATTAAGACAGTTATACAGATGTACTCGAATCCTTATCTTCCTGGATCTCGGAAACAAGCGTTATTAGGCTGGAAGAAACCCAACAATAAATTTTAAAACATGATGTATTTACGTAGTACGCATTATGTTTATGTTATAAAACAATAATAACAATAGGCTTTTACCAGTAAGCCTTCCTTCGGTGACTAATGTTGTGAGTCGATCAATTGCATCCGGAACTTTTAGACCAAATTGTGTAGCAAGCTCTTCAAAAAGAATCACCTTTTTAGCCTACGAGGAGAATATACAATACATGTAAATGTAAGAAAAATTTGTAGATACATTTAACTTATATTATCACATATTGTATTAGTCGTATTTTATTACCTTGCAATGTTCAATGAACTTTTCAATAAGATTTCCTTCATCCTCGTCTTCTGGAGCCTCACAACCTTCGCCCTCGACGGTGAACATTTCTTTCATTTTCGTGTACTCCTCCAGTTCACGCTGAGCCTTCTCTTCTCGTAGTCTTTTCTCTTCTGCTTCTCGTTTTTTCTCAGCATCGGCCTCTTCTTTTTCACGTCTGAAGTGATTGTCAAGACAATTAATAAATATTCAATTTTTTTACAGCACAAATTTATTATAAGTTAAAAAAGCAACATACAATTCTCGTTCCTTTTGCTCATTTGCTTCTTTCGTTTTGCGTTCTTGTCGAAAACGCTCCTCAGCTTCCCTTTCTTTCTTTTTCTCAGCCTTGGCTTCCAATTTTGCCTTCTTTTTGGCACCCAGCTTTGGATCATTTAACTTTGCCTCCAAATCGTCATCGGAAAATTGTGCTTGCCTTTCAGCGTTATTTCCTTCGCCTTCGGACTCGGAATCATCTATTCATGTTAATTTTCGTATTTATTACAACTACTGATATATTAATAAAAAGTAAAAATAGTGACATTGTTTCATGTCCACACTAACCAACGCGACGTCCAAGTCCTCTCCTGTTCCTCACTTGCCCTGCCCTTCTATTTCCAACGCCTGGTCGGTCGCGCTGAGCTCGTTCGACGACAGGGTCCCCCTGCTTCTCGCCAGATTTCTGTACAAACCAGTACAGCAGCGTACTTATCGCCATAACAACTGCGGCTAACCCGACAAGCTGCAAGAATTCTAGCGTCCCACCCTCCAAGTCGTCAATAGGATCTTTATCTGGCTTGACCATTTTAAAGGATATTACCTACAAAGTAAAACAAAACATACACATAAAAAATCTAATTTTAGCACGATTAAAACAGCTATTTGTTTTATCTTCACACTGGGGGGAAGTAACAGATTTAGAGTAGCGTCTGCTGATGACCGGAAGATTAAAATGAAGAAAAATGAGAATTATGCGATAAAACGAAATTCAGATTCCTAATGTAAATATATTTGTTGAGTACTACTTTAGTCAAAGTTAGCGAATTAATACTTACTCCGATTTTACACCAAAAAAATTATCAATCTAACTCTTTCTCCACAAGACGAAGAAAATATTAACAGTACAAATCCGTGTCGCTTTCGATCTTAACACTGCCTACAAACAATTTTAAATGCTTGTTGTCATAGCTTTGCAAATAATTACTTAGCAAAGCGTATAACTGCAAATCTCCGAAAATTATTTACCATCAAGCATGCGTGTTTAATAGTCAGCTGCTGCCGTCGTAAAGTGCAAAATCCATAACATCTGCTACAACAACTTCCGAGATGTCATTATTGTAACATTCACGACATTCAAAGCATAAAGCAGGTGTGTATAAGTCGAAAGGATTACACGTGATTTGCCTAACACATCGCAGCAGCGTAGATGTATGTTGTATGTATATCCCATTGACTTGAATATACAAATCTACCACTGCACTACACTACTTACTGAATGCGAGTGCACTGTGTCCTAATAATGTTCAATTCGGACCTAAAATGTGTTGCAAAAACTGCAAACTGAAAAGTAAAGTAAAAGATGTTGTTGATGTAAGTAGTTAGTTACCTTACCACTTTCCCAACTGAAATTTATAAGACTACAATTACCCCATTGACAAAAAAGTACGTAAATGTAACACTATCATCAATATTATTATTGCGTTTTATACCCTGTCAGGTTTGACTGTGAGTCTCTTTGCGATAGCTTTTCTTTATTTTGCTCGAAATGATATGGATACTTGATATTTTT
>JAHZNC010007118.1:0-11022 GCA_027744095.1 Zhuqinia jingwanae | reverse complement strand
ATATCATTAACAAGGGGAAAAAGAAGATTTGGACACTTTTCTAGCTTTGCTTGAGTCTTTATATTAAATTGTGCTTTGGCAAGCGCTATCTGCCGTGATAATTCATTTTTAATTTTTAGCCTCAGAAGTGTATGCTTGTATGATTTTTTATACTTTCTGAAAAGAGCTTCAAGCAAAGGCGTAACCCAGCTTCGATTGTTAACTTTTATTATTTTCTTTTTTTGAGGAAAAGTTGTTTCAAAAGCATTGAAAAAAATTATGTTCATGTATTCAAATTTGAAATCAATCGAGAGTGACTTAAAGAAAGGCGTCCAATTTACATTTTCGACAATATCAGCAAAATTCGACAGATTGTCATAATTATAATTTCTGTATGCTATTTCCTTATTACTACTCCTATTCTTATGTATATATTTTTTTGGTACCAATTCGATACTTACATGGTAGTAATTAGACAACTTAATAGGAGGCAAGTTAATTGGATCATTGTACCATTTTGATAGATTAGTAAAGAGTAGATCCAGTTTGGACGATTTATTCCTATTTGTATCATAAAAGGTTGGAAATCGTATTGTCTGAGTTAGTTTAGTAGCTTGGGAAAAGTTATTTGCATATTTCCATTTGTTGAAATCACCTAAGAGAACAAACCCTGGTGAAGAATATTTTTTGCAAATGTTTTCAAACGCATGCATTAGACTTTTATATAGTTTATATTGAGCTCCATTGGTACTATTAGGTGGTAGGTAAACACAACACAGAGCTATGATGGAGACATGTCTGGGCAAATAATTGGGTCTAACAATTATCCAATTAACTTCGTACTCCGTACTATTATTGAATATATAATTAGAAAAATTCGTACTAATAATATTATTTTTTACGTAAATAGCAGTACCTCCTCCTTTACCAACTACTCTCGCCGCTTGGTATAGATTAAAATTATGAATATTAATATCTTTATTGTCGTTCGCCCAAGTCTCAGATATTGCTACCACAGAGTACTGATTTGAGATTACTTTCAAGATATCTAACTTTTCCTCATTTAGAGAGCAAGCATTGGTATAAAAGATTGGCGGAAAATTGTATGCATTTTTTATTACCATATTTTCTCTTATTTGAATAACCTTATTTTTATTGCCGGCACGGGTCCCACGTTTTCTCTGTTTAATTTTCAGTCCTATTTTTTTCCAGAAGTAGTACAAAAGGCTGTGCTTCATCCTTCGGGGGGAGGAACAGGAGAGATGAACTTAGCTGGAAGGGCGTCAGTAATTTCTTTGATGAGGGTCTTCAGGTCTTGATTCTCAATTAGTCCGGATAGGGCATTTAATTGTCTTCTTATTTGGGCAGGAATCACGTCCAGACTGCGAGCAAAACTGGCAATCTTTCCGGGGTCATTACTTCCAATAATAAGGAATTGGAGGAGTTTTTCGTTGGGTATAGTACCTGCTCCCACCTTTTTAGATTTCCAGTGTTCGTATGATTCTCGGATGTCGATCTCGTTAAAAATAGGCAAAGTTCGAGGATTTTTGGGTTCATTTGTTGGGCTGGTTTCAAGATCTGAGCCATTGAACTCAATTCGGGTTTGAGAACGGGATCTGGGTTTTTTAATTTTCCTTCCTTTTACCACTTCTGTCCAATCAGTTCGAGGTTCCGTAGTTGTTTTTGGTTCACTTGTCGATAGTTCACTTTCAGAGTCAACGGACATCAAATATTTTTTTTGAACTGCTGTCACCACTGGGAAAGTATCTTTATTCTGAGGACAAAGTCTTTTTTCATGACCCCTACCACCACATTGGAAACACTTTTTGGAACCATGTTCTATTTTAACGTTAATTATTTCACACCCAAAATCAATTTTGGCGAAACTAGGTAACTTGGTTTCCTCGCTGTTCATCAGCATTTTGACGACCAGAGTATGTGAAAGAACATGGGCAAACTCAGGAGGTGCATCCCTTAAAGGTAGTCGCACTGGGTCGTTTTTTATGGTCCCATATGTGGCAAGAAACATTCGTAATGGAGACAAATCCCCAAACAAAAAAGGGGACCCCTTTTAAATAAACAGTTTTTAGGGATGGCGCATATGCTCTGACTTGAACATCAGTTCCATTAACGCACAGCTTTTCACATTTTAGGATTTCTTCACAATCATCACTGTTATTTAAAAAGACTGCATAGTTATTCCCACTGACTTTTCCAAAAGAAATCACTGACATTGGTTTTACAACCGTTATAATTGCTTTGAGATAATCACTTATCTTCGCTTCGTTTATGCATTTAAGCACAATACCGTTGAGTTCAGCATTTTTTCCCATGTTGGAAAAAACCTGGTGGAGGTAGCAAAGCTACCTACCAGAAAAAAAAAATGGATGTGAGTATAAATGAACAAGAAAAATAGCAGCGACACAGCGACCTAAATACGACCGCATTCAACTTTTTTTGATGCTCACTCGCCCGCTGTCAGACAGCGAATGAAAATGTATTTGGTAAACTAGAAGAGTATGCATATTCTTTGCAGCACGTGCACTGCATATTTGGATTTGCTTTAATTAAATTTGGAACCGGTAAACCCGTCGTTTGTAAATACGACTTCAGCAGCGTGTTTCGTTCCTGTCGATCTCGCTCAAATATTGCCGCATATTGTGTTTTCAACGTTTGAACAGAGTTTTTATGACGTGACTCAGAATCTGTAATCAGATATCGCATTAAGGCCAAGTCTAACCTGCAAAGGAAACGGAAACAAGTCGAATATATTGCAATCATGTGTAATATAATGATATAACGAATACAAGATAATTATAATTTAAATTATTACCCACCCT
Source organism: Zhuqinia jingwanae (assembly GCA_027744095.1). Lineage (NCBI taxonomy): Eukaryota > Metazoa > Arthropoda > Collembola > Entomobryomorpha > Paronellidae > Zhuqinia > Zhuqinia jingwanae. The sequence goes on along the minus strand of JAHZNC010007118.1, from coordinate 8,203 downwards.
CCAGAGTTCATCATCTTTGAAAGTTGAAACATTTGACCGGTACCCACTGTCTCCTCCCTCACTTTCTCGTTTACAATTACACAGTCTTTGGAATCCATATCATCTGAAGAATTAACTTCAGACTTCAAATTTATCTCCAGGATCTTCTTGGCATATGTTGGTGGGAGCATTCCCATTTCATATTCTTCACCTTTTTCTCGATTACTTTCGGCGAGGTTGAATTGCTCATCTACATGCTCCAAAGTTGTTTTTCGCGCATTGGTACGGGTCGCCGATGATTTTCTTTTCCTGTCCGTTTGATTGAGTATCATATTTTGCTCCCGCATCATGCCCTCGAAATCCATAGTTTCCAACGCAACTACTAGTGGTTCATTAGGAGGACGGATTTGCATTTCCTTCACTACCACATCATTGTTCTTTTCTCCTATGACGCCCATTTTCACTTCTCCTATGCCGTTTGTTTTCATGTCTACGACGTCGGGTTTCGCGACTCCCATGACACCCTTTCTCACTGTCATCACCCCCTTTTTCTTTATTCTTACGACACTCGTTTGCTGGCCACCATATGGAACTCGAAGTATTTTGGATTTATAAAGTTTATTGCCAATCTCCAAATTGACCTTTTTATTACTTTCATCGTCAAATCCAATAAAAGGTTTATCCAAGTAAGCAAAACTCATATATTCCTCCTCAGGAGAAGGTACACTTGATTCCAATTGTTTTTTATTCATGTCGACTGGATTTTTCACATCAGTGGAAGGAATTGCCATCGTCCCTAGTGTAGGTTTGATTACACTGACGCTCGAACCTGGTACTGTTCCTGCCACATTCTTCGTTGCCTCCTCCACACAGCCACCAACTTCCATGTCAAATATTATTCCTTCCTCCGCTGTCGAAGGGTGTGCATCATATCCCCCATTCTCCACACTTTCCTGTGGTTCCATATCAGGCTCCAACATTTGCACACTTAGAGGGTTAATAATATCAATCTTGTTTTTATAGGGAAGAGGACCTTCGTCTTCGCACGTCTTCATTTCTTCACTAGTAGTTTTGAGCCACTTTTTGCGTATCAACCAGGTTTTCACAGGTTCCCGAGAGACTATAACTACCCCATTCCGTTTTTCTAAGAGTTCATCAACGGATCGCTTTTGCTCGGTAATCAGCAAGTTTAAGCAATCCTTAATTTTTATACCCTTGTTGCGAATCGATTCGCTGTCTGCATCTCCAAATCCTCTACATGGTTCATCTACGTTAGGGCAAGGTTAAATATTATCTCCAGAAGATCTCGTCTCTTGATTCGTTTTAGTACAGACAAGACTTAAAAGATGTGCGAAGGGTGTCCCTCTTCCTAAATGAATCACGATGCTAGGAGTCCGACCTGTTAAGCTCGGAGATTCCAGTGGGTCTTCTAATAGTGTGCTTCTTTGCCCATGTGCAGCATTCATTCTTGGTTCAGTTGTTGATAGTCAACATTGGTTCAATCATTACTGACTGGTCCCCACCATCTGACTCTGGTTATTTATTTTCCCCGTTGTGTGAAGTTATAATAAGTACTAGTATCACGTACCGACGTACCCACCTTTAATACAGATTCTTTTAATCGCTGATAGGTTGGTGTAACGCAAACCCACTTCAGAAAAAAATATATAAATGCAAATTTAAAAGGAATTTAGGGTTTTTTAATTTTAAACAACCTCACCAAACCCCTCAATTATACACGTAAAACTCAGTGCCTAATTCATCAGGATCTTTCAATGCAAAATGTGAAAATTATGTAGTCTTTTATTATGTAAAAATGACTTTTCAACGTTGCGTTGCAACCGTCTCTACGAGTCTTACAAGAAATTTAATTAATACTCACTAAGTCAAATAACCTCTCTCGTACGACAGCAGAACTTAAGAAAGTCAATCACAGGTCGCAGATACTATGTACTACTACGAGTACGAGTACACGGTATTTTTGATGTATGGACTTTTTACGTTGTATTTCTATCTCGTAGTGAGACATAATGCCTGCTTTGCCTCAATACGATTTATTCAAATAAATTATCGCTTCCAAACAAAAAATGTTTTATCAAATTTGAGCTAAAAACACAGATCGCATCTGTATATGAAGGAAAAATAAGATATCTTACATACTTGTCCTAAATTTAAGAGAGCTAAATATCGCACAGCGGAAGCAAAAAGAGACAGTGCAATCTTCGACCATCCTCGAATCACGTGGTAAAATTATAGTGAGTCACAATTTGTGACTGAAACTACTGTTGCAAATTGCAACTTGCAATTGTCATTTTAAAAGATTGCATGTATTATTTTATTTACAATATTTACATCTATTAAACATATTTATTAATACTACATTAAATCATGGAAATCTTATCACATCAAGAAATTTCGGTACATATGAAGTAAATATGAATAGGCCATATTGGCTATGATCTGAATTTCAGATTCTGAAATACAACATTTTGGTGTCGATGAATTTTAGGATGATTATAAAATTAAGGTGTATATAAGTAATTACCTAGTTTGTTTTCCATCCGCAACTCAACTCATGCCAATTATAAATAAAATATTTGTTCACCAATAAAAATAAAGTCCTTAATATCTGTGTTGAAACTTAATCGGAACAACCCGGCACGAATTTTAGGTCGTCTTGTTTTCATCCCTTTTCAGTGGCACGTTACTACAATGTAAATATTGGAATGGAATGATTCAAATTGGAAGTAGATGACAAGCCATTCAATTTGAATCATAAACTGATAGACGACTTAGACGATTCCGGTCCATATGTAAATACTAGGAATAAAGTGTACTAATTAAATTCTTCTTCATCGCAACACGTTCAGATTTTTGCAGGAAATTGCTGCACAATAAAGATGAAGGAATGATAATAAATTTAGGAATTTTGATTTAGCTTTTTTCATATTTGAGCGTATGCTTTTCATGTTTGTCAGTGACAATTTGTCACTTTTTATACAACACTTTCAAGAGGGATAAACTCTGAATTTCAATGTAATGAAAATACGTGCTTTCTTCATTATCGCGGGGGCATAATAATCACAATAAGATGCTTAAGTTTATATGCACAAACATTTAAATTTTCGTTTATTTAATGAAAAAATATCATTTCATTTGCGACCATATGGATAGATATTTTACCTAATATACCTTTATTTGATTTAAATAGCAACTACTACATATAAGAGTATAAATATTATAACATATTTAAATTTTCTTCATCCCGTTAATGTTTGTTCGATGTTACTAGACTCAGTCTAGTACTAGTAGACTGCATGTCTTGCTTTGTCTGTTGAAAAAATGATTTCCATAAAATATTATAGAGGCAAGCAGATATTCGAAATATTATTATAATTATAACAACTTTGTATGATTTTATCTGTCTATTTAATTCAATTATGTACCTCTGATGACGACGTAGGTTTCGTTCACGAAAAAACCCTTTACCACAAGCGTCACACTTAAGAGAACCACTTGTCACAATCTCATTAATATGACGTTTCAAGGAGGAATTTTTACTGAAAGTAACACCGCATAAACAAGAAAACCTGGATGCCTGATGTTGACTGTCGAAATATGTTCCACCTATTCCATGTTGATTTTGGTTTTGTGCTGTATCATTGGGTTGGGGCTGAACAGTAAATGTAATGCTGGAGTCATTCCTTCTTCGCATTCCTGTACAATATGATGAAAGAAACAAAGGTGCAAGGGGTCAAAGCCATGTAACATGAAACCTTCTGTCTAACTATAGCATTGTTATATATGAGTACATTTGGATGATGCATGCATAATAATTATTTGCAACAGGAAATTCCTTGGGTTTGAAACAATTTTTATAGGAGTCCATCACATTTCAACGTATATATATATTTATCACATTACAACATAAATTAAATTAGTTCATTAAGATCTTTTTAGTGAATGATTTCCCCCTCTGTAAAATTGGGACTACACTGTACACAGAGGTTCAACAATCCAAACTTTCCGTCATTTTTGGGGATCCTGTATTGAACTCTACAAGTTGGATTAGCACATACGAAATTATTGCAACTATGGCATGTTGTCCTCGAACTTCGCTTCTTCGGGCCTGATAAAGGACAAACGTGACAACGACCTTTTTTCTCAATCCGACACGTAGCTAAATAAAAATAAATCTTCCCGATATTAAAAAAAAATTACAGATAATGTTATATTGTATATGCATACAGGGGCGTGTTAAGTTATCTGTACAATCTTTATTGCATTCTATATTTATATGGTTTAATCAAAATGTTTCACTCACTACGTGTTTAGAAAATTTACATGAACCACGAACAGCAAAAAATAGCTGATTACTGACTGAAGTAAACATTTATGCTGTTCAGTACTTTTATGTTCCACTTTGGCAATTCCTACAGAATTGAAATGTTACGCCAGCACTAGTTTTGAATTTGATTCGACAACTGGGTGTGGCACACACCCAATGTTTACAGCCACGACATCTTGTTCTTGAATATTTTCTTCGAGCAGAAGGGCCAGGGCATGTCGAGCAACGTCCTTTTTTTGAACTTAAGGCAACTAAAATTATGGAGGTGAAAGGAAATCAGTAGCGCGATTTGTTCAATATAATAAAGCGCAATAAAACAAAATCTAAAATTGAATAAAGATTAGCTATTATTCAAAGTTAAGATCAGGATTAAACACCCCGATCCCGGTATACAATTATTTCTTGGAATATATATGTTTCTAATTTTAATTATTTATGTTAAAATTATAACAATGATGCGATTCCTGCGGTTTCGTTTTCGACAGAGCCATTTGAAATGGCCTGAGTTAGAGCTTTAAAACTAAATGAACAGACTTGATAGATATTTTTATACTGATTTGTATGACTATGACTGAAATATGCAGAAATATTCATGCATATGTACCTATGGATTTTATGGTTTTAATTTACTATCACAGCGTGCAACTTGTAATTTTAGGACATTAAAAAAGTATTTCCTCAAAACAAGTGAATCCTTCAAGCCTATGTAATTAAAGTGTTTGTTTGCTCTCAGCGAGCCTAGAACCCTAGCCCTCCATTTTACAATTCATACAAAACGGCAATTTTGAGCCAAGTCTGTCCGTAGAATAGACACGACAATTGGGAGCGGTGCACACAAACTGTTTACAGCCTTGACATCTTGTCCGTGTGCGCTTCCAGTCGTAACTGAGACCAGGGCAAAAATGACAAACGCCCAACGGTTTTTCCGACCTCCGTCTAATTTGTTTGGGTTTGGAGTGTAAGATAGCTGGAATTGTGAAAATAAATATCAGTCAAGCCACAAATTCTTACAACAAATGGAGAAAAATAGACAAACAAAGCCAGATAAGTTACCAATTGAACCTGAGAACTATATGATAAACCTCAAGCCCGTAAAATCTACTACCATGTAAAGCATATATAATCACATGGAACAAGGTATATAGAAGAACCTCTTGATCGTTGGGTAGTTTTTGAATTCAAATTAAATCTTGTTTTATGTATTTCTCACTATTCTCACCAATAGATTTCGAGTGATGCGTCATTTGTAATATTCCTGTTCAATGTAATATTTCGTGTTTCTTGTACTTGTGTACGGATAAAGACCTACAAACACAGATCCACTTGCGCGGCAGTTTCCAGTTTACACAATGACCAAAATAGCCAGGGAGGAAGGAATTGTAACAGTTTGTTCAGTTGAAACGTGCAAATGTTTAGCGATTTTTTATATGTTAATCAATGTATTACAGTTGGAATCCAACTTTTATTGCTGCCACCAAGAAAGACGTAAAAGAATTCATACATGATATGAATGTGCTGGCGGTTTGTAACACAGGTCTAGTGCCGAAGTCGGCTTTAATTACAATGTGCAGAGCGCCATCAAACTCTGATTGTTACAACGAGATTTGGTTTTGCGCTTTGTATACAAGCACTTTGCAGTTGTAACACCTAGTCCTGCAGACTGTCCTCGGATGGCAATACATTTCAAGCATATTCCGGCAAAAAAACTCAATAATTTTAATGTCATTCAACATGACTGCTATTCTGAATGCTATCTATGGATGGAATATGGATAAAGATAGCAGAAACAATTACTTTTCTAGACTAGACACATAAGTTCAAAGTTAGACAAAACCTATAATAAACTAATACCCCTACGTATAGACGATTAATTAATACCCATTTTTTCCAAAATATTTAAGATTATGACACCAAAAACAGCCAATTATAATAAATTAATAATTAGTTGAATACCTGTTGGATTTGGTCGACCTTTCTTTCTCCCTGGACCTGAGGTGCCCGAGGGTCGGTCGGATTCAGATGTCTGATTTAGAAGGTGATCCGAATAGTTGAAGTCATGAAACTCAAGTCCTACATAAATAGAAAATTATTGTGTAACAAAACCGTAAATGACTTCACAGCTTATACATGTCAGTGATATGCTTTGCTGATAGCTAAATTGCAAATAAATATAATATACCACTATTATCATCGCCCGCAACACCCTCTGCCGTCGTTGTATTTGTATCGCCATCCCCATACTCCTGTATATTATCACTCATTGAATAAACTGCGATAGGCTCTTGTTTCATGTCCATGCTTATCATTTCCTCTTCTTCCTCTTCATTTTCGTTGTCCATCATGGAATATTCATCTAATGATGAGGGTGGCAGTGGAACCTTAGATGCAGGAATTTGTATTCTCGCCTCCACTTGAGGTATTGAAGTGACTGAAGAGGAACACGACACAGGAGCTGACAAACGAGATCGTTTTAGTGGAATCGTAGGTTCAACACCAACCGAAGCTGAACTGGATAAAGTTTGAGAACTATTTGCAACATTTTGAATAACAAATGGTGGCGTCGTTGTGGATGTACAGTTAGATCTGTCAAATTTTGGGATTTCGTCTTGAATTGGCTGATTGGTTTCCTGATAATATTAATTAATTTTTTAAAATTTATAATGTAGGAAGTAGACCTCAAAAACCATAAATATATATATATTCGAGCAAGTACATGAGATTCTCGCAATCCTTGAATTTGTAACAGACTTGCTGCTTTCAGGAAACTACTTATCTCCTCATTGCTAACACTAATTTCCCCGTTATAAATGAATTGGATGATGTTCTTAAGATCCTGGAACTTCAGATTTGCAAGAGCAATCAATGTAATTCCTGCCTTTCCTATGCGATTTATCTGTACATAAAAAATAAATACACACATTAAATTACGCTGCTTAAATTGATTGATTATGGGACTTTTGATTGACATAATATGGTAATGGCATCATCAGTGAGTCCCAAAAACAACTAATTTTTAAACAGTCCGAAATGTTTTTGAAAACTACTAGTTGATAATTTATCACACAAGCTATTGCTTGCCCCCACTGGGCGACATGGAGTAACACTAAACGCCATACGTATAAAGTTTCGTTAAGACTTTAAACTTTAAACTTAAACTGTCCCCAAACTTGGTTGTTTTAAAATTAAGATAACAAAAGTACGTATTTGAACAATTTGAAGCTACAATTCAACTTCTACAACTAAAAACAACTTAAAAACTACTTCTAAACAATAAATAACCATAACAAATTTATTCTTCCTTGCAAATAATTCACCATTCACATGAATTCAAGTTTAGTTTGATGTTGTGTTGTGATATGTCATATGTAGTACATTTATCTGTGCTTTGCTTCACTTTCTCCCGCGTCGTTGCTGTGGTCATTGATCAAAACTTCATCCAACATAATAACATGTCTTTGTTGTTGTCGTGCTTTGTAGCGTCTCTCTCTCTCTCTCTCTCTCTGCATGTATCTATAATTAAATAATCGTAATCATTATTTTAAATTAATTTAAATTTTAAACTAAGCATTAACAGCTAGGATTTGTGGTCCAAAAATTAATGATAACTCGGTTAATTTGTTAACATATGACTACTAACTACATACATGTCACATGTCAATACACATACAGTCCCAGTCCAGGAATTGGGTTTCCAGGATTTTATCAAATAAATTACAAATTTGCAGAGTTTGCGGGTATCATTCATTTGCGGTAGAGGTAGCGGTATTTATGTTCCCTTGAATATTCTTGCGGTAGCGGTAGTTGACTTAAAAATAGCACGGTAGCGGTAGCGGTAGCGGTATTCAAGATAAAGTTGATCAAAACAAATATACGTTT
>JAHZNC010007117.1:0-20598 GCA_027744095.1 Zhuqinia jingwanae | reverse complement strand
TTTTGAGAGATAATTAACCTTCGTGGTAATATACTTCTGAAAAATATCCCTTATAGATTGGGGTGTCTTGGGAGCGATTATTTTATTTGTTGCATGCCCCTTTGTGCGTTGGGTAGGGGTCTTGTAACGCACGTTGTTAAGCAATGTCTTACGAATGAACTAATTTTTGCCGTGACAAAGGTCAAGCCACATTGAAATCGATGAGGTTGCAACAATTATGATTAATTTTTAATGTCAGGTAGAAGAAAATCGAGTAAAACATCAAAATATGTACATGTAGAAATGTAGAATATGAATGTAGCCATACAAACAGACGTGAATACTATGGAGTGTGAGTTACCACGTTACATATACATACAACACAGTCTTTTATAAAAATCCTTTTAAATAAAACTTTTGCCACTATTATTATTAGAGATGCATTGCGTTAAACATTCTGTTGCATTTTTCGACACTATGATTATGATATATTTATTAACATTGCGTTCATGCACGTGTGGGATGATACTTACAGCCAACTGGCGGGAGGAGGCTACCTAATTAAATACGTTTATCCATTTTGATCTTCATTACAGGAGTGGATTTTCGCGTGAAGTAACGTGGAGGTAATGAAAAAAGCGGAAATGCGTGTTTGGAGTCTGGTTTACAGTTATCTACTCATAATGATTTCCGTAAACATCAATGATCGATTCAATTCAAACAATTTCCCCCATGAGTTCATGTTTTTATTTCGTTTTGATTTTGAATATTTTATGACTCACAGACAAAATATAAATGAAATAAGTGTTTGCTTTTTCCGCTTCAAATCATTTCTGTGTTACATGCAATAATAGGAAGGTGCGGGCCGAAAAGTTCCCATAGTTTTAGCTGGAAATAAGGTGGACTTGAGGAAGGACGCTGATGAAAAGTGTCAACAACCATTGCAGCCCAGCAACCAGCCTCACATTCACTTTGTAAGCGAAACGGACGGGGAAAAGCTGGCAACTCAATGTGGAGGAATATTTGTTGAAACTTCACCAAAAACGGGACATAATGTGTTTGAGGCAATTATGATGCTAGCAAAGTAAGAATTTTTATGGCGATTGGAAAAAGCTTTCAAATATCATGTTAAATTGTACTTTAATTGAACCGTGAACGTAACAATATGCTAGTATATTACAATTTATAAAGGATTACGGAAGTTGGGATAATGATTAAAATTCATGCGATATTCATTTACTGCAAATTAAAAAAATCTATTTCAGTTGAATTTTTTAATAACAGCAGTGGCTTAATTTAAACGCTGATTTGCGACTGGGGATTTTAAATGCTTAACAAAGTAGGACAACAGAAAGAGTGTTATTGTCAAAATATTTTTACGCTGAATTGTTTTCCTTGTCAAGCGTTTTGTCCCTTGAACTATTCCTTTTACAACTGTTCTAAATTCTATCAATCTCTAAATTAAGATGCACTAAGATGCTGAAATTTATGAAGTCTTTTCTTCGTTCATCCTTTGAGACTGACTCGATTGCCTAGTATATTTCCATAGGTATGTTTCACTAATAATAGATTGTGTGATTTGGCTCTGAACAATGGATTTATGAATTTTCATGCAACCCGTAGTACTTAAAATAGTATGATGAATTGGCCAAAAAATCCTTTTAAGCAATTTGTAACAACAATATTGTATAGTGTGGAAGGTTTATTTTACTGACTGTCTGACTGACTAATAAAGAAGAATCACCGAGAAGTTACTGATTTTGAATAGACTTAATTTGCCTCACATCAACCTAGACAATCTGACTGATGGTGAGTGATTATTGAAGAAGGCATAACGTCTAGTTTGACAAGCTCAACAAGTCCTTTTCTTCTTTATCCAAAAATCTTTTCATTGTGCCTAACCACGGTACAAGTGTTATGTAACATGTTATATTGTCATAGACTAAACAATAGATATCATGTCGTCTCAAAGTTTGACAAAAATCCATATAAAGTTGCGTAATATACGGATTATATAAAAAGACTCATGTGCGTATAAAAAAGATGCTCCTCTTAAGATGCTCTTAACAATTTAATCAATTTATATCACGACTCATGTCAATAAGTAACACACAGAGATTACATATGCGTGATTTAGCTAGTAACATTGAGTTCCAGTCACTTCAGTTTATATGTATGTATTTATTTATTTTTTGCAGAGAAATGAGTCAAGTGGAAGATGCAGAGTTGAGAAACTCATTACAATTAACTGACCGAGTTTCTGAGGAGAGACTGAGAAAAAAGGGATGCTGCAGCAGTGGAGTGGAATGAGTTTTGACGTGGGTTATAGAGCTAGACATGAAGGATTATTGCATGCGTATTATACGTCAACCGTGTCTATTAATTACATCAACATATTTGGTTTTTCCTTGTTATTAGTTATTCATTATTGTGTGTTTGTGTGTGTATGTGTAAATAAACTTGTTCACGTAATGTAATACCAACCTAGCGCATGCGAGATTACGCAGGATAGCACTTTTTCCAATACTCATCACCAATGTTTTTATTAATTTATCACCAAAGTTTTTTTTAAATTAAATTTTCAAGTTTGTTCTTATTTCTTCGTAATTGCATAGAGAATATGAGTAAAGGTGTATTACATTTTTACTTAAACGATTCAACGGCAAACGAAAGGACAAACCTATATCGATAAAACGGATAAAATTGATTATAACATCACCACGTAATTTATAATATTTGGCATGGGAAAGCTAACGGTGCTACATGGTAAAAGTTACAATTATGAATGGGTCACACTTTCTAAATAGCAGTTGACTGTGTTCATAGTAGGCGCGAAATTTCTTGGCCTTACATGATGATATACAAAATTTGTTCAAGCATTCAAGTGATACTACAATTTTACAGGCTATCTCACACTCCTTCTCTATACATATATGGGTGTTCCGCATAATTTATTTAAAAGTTTTTGTTTTGCCTCGACCACTTACCTTTAATAAGTAATTTAACCGCCGTCGAAATATTCCTAATTTTAGTTTTAATTATTTGGCGTCAATCAAATAAAATGTTTGTGGAATTAACATTCAGCTTCCAACTATCCAACTCGCAAAAGTCAACGTATAGTGCGAATCAACAAAACGGATTAACTTGCCTAATAATAACAATGACAGCAAATTATATGTAAAATGTTAGCTTCCTACTTCACAAAAAACATGCATACCCACACTAAAGCAACAACGAAAGGTGAAAGGATGTTTGCACAGTTACACAACAACACTTCCTATACGCCCCTCACTTTTGTCAATCATGTAGTGTTATCGAATCATTCATAAAGTCGAATCCCTGATCCCCTCCTGTAAAATAGTTAAAATTAGTTTGGCAATGCTCATCCTCAATCCTCATGGAAGATCAAAAAACAAAAATAAAAGCTCATTTTGTTTTTTGATAACTGCATAGCATATTATGCCGAAACAATGGATGCATAATGCTAGGGAAATTGTGAGACTTGCACAACAAGTAGACTGTAAAATTTGACAACAAAAAAGTTTAGACGATACAATAAACACAAGTAGCCACACTAGTTTCATTTCATCATCATCATTTCATTATCTTCATTTTGTTTGTACAGCGATATATATAATACACAGGAGGACCTCATCAAAATTGACACAGATTTATTTATAGATATAATAATGATGTATGATATGTGTGGTCATTTGACGGCATTTTATATCATGATGATTAATCAATTTTTTGTTGTTTTTACTTTTACTATTAGAAATTTTTATTAAACAGATTATATCTGTCGTCCATCGAGTCAAAAAACGCATAAATAAATTCTAACATCAAAAGTCTGAAAATGGTTCATCGACAACATTGTTGCAAACAATCTAAAACTGTAGTTAGTACAATTGTTTTTTAAAAGGTAACAAATTTTTTTAAATCCCATTTGATGAATCAAAAGCTATTTTTTGGTTTATGATGAATGACTTATTGTCCCATTTGTGTTATTTCATTTTTATATGTTATCTCATCATCCTCACCATTATCACTTTATCATATGTTGCAATTTCAAAAGACAAACATAAATAATCCCAAGTTCACAAGCTCCTCGATGGCACTTTTTGATTTGTCATCCATGCAAATCCCCATCGTATTATGTGAGGTACATTTTTATGTTGAACAAATGATTATTTAATGAGTTGAGCCTAACACCTAACAATTCCTTCTTTGTCTTATAAACAAAATAAATAATAAAAAATATTTGATTTTTGACAGATATATTTTATTACCTGACCTAAATCTACTTGTTGAGCTATTGACATTAATTCGGTACATTTATGTAGAAACTGGCACACTTCTTATAACTTATAAGTACTTCGTTATGTCATGATTGGATTTTATATGTTTATTATGTTTATTATGTCATTATGTAAAAAACAAACAAACTCTAGAGAACAGGTTGATCCCGGTGCATTTTGATTAGGATAATTTATGCACAATAATGAGCATGTACATCAATCAAAAAATTCTCTATTTGTCTAGTGATTGATGTCATTGTTATCATTACCAGGAGACGTACAATCATATTAGCATACAACATGGATAAATATTTATTGATTATATTATTATTATAAACCACATGCAATAATTCTCACTTTCACATTGTCCTATAATGCATAGAACTAACTGGTTTAGTACTTATTTTACAAATGATGGAATATGTACACATAATCGCTTGAGTAATCAGTCAAAAATAAATAAAAACGTTTCTTTACTGAGTAAAAATATGTTCTCCTGATTCCCGAACACATATCATAATATGCTATGCTGATAAGCACGTCACATGTTCATAAATACTAATAGTGTGCAGGAGTACACGTGTTTCTAAAAATACTACTTTTTTTGTGTGCCATGTCGAGCGAAGAGAAAAAACAAGCAAATGTAGGAGGAGGGCACGGTAAGTGGTTTTGCTTTAAATCCTGTATTATGACGATTCTAGATGCGAATATCGCAGGTGAGCAGAGCAGAACGGACAGCTTTCCATTTTGCCTCGCCGCAGCCCTACTTTAACACGTCATAATAAGTATTATAATGTATCCCTGTCCTCGGATTTTTCCTTCCAATAAAATTAATGGTGAAGTGTAATTATATCGTTCATTTTAGGAAATCCAAAATTTTTCCCCGGGTTTAGCCGCCGTGTATGGATGTGGCTATTGTACGTGGTCACGGAATGAGTGATCGTTACCGTTGTTGCAGTTAGTTTCAATTTAAGAATGATTTTCAGGCAACAAAGCGAAGTACGTATACAATTTATGTTCGGAATGAAATTAACGTAGGCTTTAGTTCACCATACAATACATAGATACTATTTTCTATTATATTTTATATTTCATATACATACATGTATATATACTATCCATTGTTCATGAACTGGTTGAGTATATACAAAAGCATGATTGTATCACAAACCAATGAATTTAGCGGAAATTTTGACATAGTTTATAGTAATTTGGAAATCAAAAGTGAAGAGAACGTAAATGGGCATGCGAATAATGTTTAATAATACGTTAATAAAAGAGGTGGCCAGTTTTAATCAAAAGGGATTTTTTTACTGCACTAGCTAGGGAGGGATCCTGATAGATAATATCTGTGTGTTTTTTGTGCATGTATTTTTTATTACATTACAAGCCGAGCCAGCATATTTTGTGAAGGGATAAAAAAAATTCTATAACCATAAACTGTACATTTTGTTACTATTTGGTTTTAATTATAACGAAGATACTCTAAATGATGGTGGTAATTGGTACTGGGAGTTGGGAGGCGCGAATACATTTTCATATGTTGTAAATACGCGTTATTTTACGTACTTAAATATATGGATGCCTATACAATAGAGTTTTGGGGAGAGATAAGGCATGGAAAATTTCCATTGGAAACTATAAAAATGGAAGTTGATGATGGGGAAGTAAATTGATTCCACCACTGTGTTCTACACTTAACATGCTAATTGGTAGCATGTACATTTTGACACAAGTAATTGGAAAGCTCCCAAATTCGAGTTGATGGGCTGACACTCCATGTTGTTTGTTTCAAACCTTTCACTTAAAATTCAAATATTGCCACTTTTAAGTTGGTTCATTAAAATGTATTACAGTTAAATTCTTTAGTAGTTATTAGTTAACTGAACTGAATGTTTTTAACCGTTGAAACGGTACACATAGACATGATATAGCCCTTTATATATTTATACTTTAAGCATGATCGTATTGGGCAAGCAGGAATATGTACATACTTCAAGGGAATTTTACTGACGACATTGTAGATTGTCCTTCAATTTTTGTCGCATTTTGAATTTTCGCCGATACGGATTTCAAAGGAAGAGAGCTAGAACAAAGTCATGGCCAATAACTCATTTAAAATAAATGAGCGAGAGCCATCCGTCATATGTATACACTTTTGCAATATTATTATCTATAAACCTACTAATAGGATATACCTACCATGATTTGCTTCGGAAACAAAGTTTCAACGTGTGGTTTTAAAATAGGATGGATTCATTTAGTGTATGTTTAATATTTACATTTGATCCATTTGCCAACATGATGTACATAATAGAATGTAAGTACATTAGTAATAGTGCTATTTATGGATCACGGATTCACAATTTGAACCTCTTTCAATGAAAGTATTGAAAATTATCAATACCATGCCTAGTCAAGCCGATGCATGTAATTTAAATTTCAAGATCACCTGGAAATCACCTAATCATTTATATTTGCTATGTGGCATCTGATGACGTAAAGTTTAGTACGTGCGAGAAACCTGTCCACTACGTCGTGCACGTCCACAAAGAGGATGTATGCTATTCAAAATAATACGAGAGAAATTTGATGAGAGAATGAACCATTGGAAATTCCAATTTGGAATAATGACACCAGTGCCTATAAAGACAACAAAGAACAAAATAAAACATTAAAATGAGGAAACAGCAAACTGATCAGATACTTGCAGCCACATCATCATCACATCGTCATTTTTAACTCACTCAGGTTTTTTACTCTCAATAAAGTAAAATCAACCACGCCATGCCATAACTCTCATTAATTCAAGTATATTCAACTATGCCTTTCACGCTCTTGTCCACCAAAAAGTTGCTGAGTTGTACGATAATGGCCTCCAATACACAACACCTAATATATGTGTTTTTATAGTTATGTAGCTCTACGTTGAATTTGAAGTCTCGGTTCCTAAAAGGATTCGCCACACTTAATTACCGCATGACCAAATCCACATAAAGTATTAAAAATGTTGATTTGAAAAGTTTTCAGTATATTTTTTGACGACCTATGAAATGCTACCATCTGTCTGTGAAATCATCTGTCACTCGGACGGGGGCTAGACCAAGACCAAATTCCATTAATCACACTACGTAGGTGCACACTATATTGCATTTTTGCGGATTGAGCAGCCCTGTCCATTACTTTGATTCTAGCTAACATAACCGTCATTACCTGCAAAGATAAGTTTTGAAGCTTCACTATTACTCCTAGGAACTTTTTTGTCTGTACCTTTATACTTTTATGTCGAGTGAAAAGTACTACAGTATATTATGCATAAATATTCAAACTTGTTTTTATGCAACTAGCAAAACTGTTTCGCTTGCACTTGTTATAGATGTGCCTACACAGTATCTAGTAGGTACTACATACGGAAGATACCTATGTATCCACATATCATGTATATGTGGACGTAATGATAATTTATAAATATGGGCAATGAGCAATGGTCATGAAAAACGCTATCTCCACGTAATGCAATATACTTAAACGTACACAGAATGTGGAATGAACAGCAATATACGATTTACTTTTTAGACACGTAAAAAAAATACGTACGAATGACGGTAACACCTAGTCGAATTTCCGGTGTTCCGGGTTTCATATTGCCTAAAGCAACAATAAACGTAATATGCTACAGTGCTATATGAAATATATGTACCTATATACCTGTCATATTATGTACTTTTAATCGTATATTACCTGAACGTATGCCCACATTAACTATAAATCCCTTTTCCTGGGTTGTGATAGCGATGATGATGATGATGATGATGAGCTACCTACTTTCTGCAATTCCCATCACAACAGTCATTACATGTACATGAACTCATTTTGGAGTACACACATATATTATGCATGACATCATGTAGAGATGATCATCATCGTTGTACACAGTGTTTTGATTAATTCTGTTGCGTGACAATACCAAGTGTTGCCTACCTAACCCTTCTTCCTTCCTGCTCAACCTATCAATGCCGCCATACAGCAGGCTCACTCTCTTATTTATAACAAAGTAGCTCACTAATTCCATTGACCAGATACAGAAAGCACGGTCCAACGTAACTTCAGTGGTCATAAACATGGATGGAACACTACAGAAAAGTTTGAAAAAAAAATCATTTCATGCAAATTTGCACTGGCACGTATTATTAGACTGCGAGAAAGACTATACACAAATCTATTCGGACTCTTTTCGTGTTTTTCAGATTGATGATCCTTATCTTCCTTGAATGAATTTTTTAAATAATATTATGTAGGATGTTAAAAAAAAATGTTCCTAGTAATATTAAAAATGCAAGTTGGTTAGTATATTATTCATATACTAGTTACTTACTGTGCACAATGTGGAATTATTCGTTTTAATAACATGCCGACCAAGTTCTTTTTTGTTTTGAAGTTGAAATTTGGAACTTGATAACTCGCCAGACACAAATATTATCTACTATATAGGTAATACATACCTATAGCTCTTTTAATGTTGGCAAATGACTTTTTTGTAATGTATTTTTACTATGTTCATTTATGGGGATTTCATGTTTCTGGTCCCATTCTAAATTCGCTCGTCATTTCCACTAAAAAATGCTTATTACATAGACTACAGTTAATGATGCAAGTTGATGAGCAGATTTTTTCCCTAAAAAAAATCTAAACAAATGTATCAAAGTAGTTTCTCTATATACTACACGAATAATGAACACGGAGGAGTGTGTGTTATGTGAGTTTATTTATAAATCGGATTTTTTTTTGTAAAGGTACTTGAATAGAGCTATGCATACTTACTTTCATGTACCTGGGCTTGAATATGTGTATGTATGTACATCAAATCTCTGTGCAAATCAAATTGATCACGATCCGTTTCAATTTTGTACGGAATGCACTATGGTTGAAACATACAAATAATGATGAAAAACTGTATTAAGTAGTAACAAAGGTACAATTTTTCTAAAAAAAACCTGTTATAGGGAATACATTGTGTATAGGTACACGCAAACGTATATTAAATGAATTTGTAGAATATATCATTTCCATAATATTAGAATATAGAATTTAATCCGAGATACTAGAGAGTCACTGTAAAGTTGGATGACCATTGTGTTGAGGCAGTCAGTATGGTTTTCAAAGTGGTTTGGAATGATTTACGCAAGCGGTAGAGATTCCATATTAATAATCATTATGATGACTAATTTTGTAACGACAAATAAATCCAAAAATAAAAGGCTCTTATCAGTTAAGGAGGTAGCTAATCATTCCTTTGTGAAGGGTTCTTAATCAGATATAAGAAAAAGTTGGGAGTTATATAGTGTAAAAAGTATGCAATACATTACGTTTTGTGTTGTTTTCACCTTTATTATTCTTACAAGGAAATAATATGAGTTCATTAAAGTAGCAGCTCAGCTTTATAACTTGTTGTATCTTTAGAGACATGTTTTGTATCAGAAAAAATATTATTTCGGACTAAATAAGAAAACTCAAACAGAAAGGTAAGTAATTATTTGTAAACTTTCTACTACAGAGTTAATTATTTGCCAGTCCATTCCTGGCCGAATAATTTTAAAAATCACTCCTGGCAGAGATTGTGTAAACACGAGAATATCTTGTTGTCGCTACTAGTCAACGCTATGCGTTTGTTAATTTTTCGTGATAACATTGTGTTTTTAGGAGTGTTATATAAAAAGTTTTATGAAAGAAAATTACAAGTTAGAGAGTGGTTTCCCTAATTATGGAATATGTTCATGTACGTAACATCCCAGATCATGGGAATCATGGAATTGACTCAAGGCAAGGGCACCAATTATTATCTTTCCACGGACGTCATATTATTATGACTATTCTACAAAATGCTATCAAGGAATCCAATTAGTGCGTCATTATAGTAAGGTTGTATAAATATCACAAGGAGATTTTTACTGAAAAAGGAGGAAATCATCAAAAATGTGTTTTTAACCCATAAATCCTCTCCTTCACAAATACAGGCATGTAACTTCAGTTGAATAGCAAATTACAACTCGTGTGAGTAAGAATAAAAATAAGAGTTGCCGTGAGGAGCTTCTTGAGATGAAGGTCAGGCAAGAGACAGGAAGCTCTCTTTCTCTCTCGCTCTCTCTTTCTCCACTTGCTGCTGATGTTATAAAATTTATCGTGGTACAAGAAGAATGCACTCTTTCAGGTTTTGAGAATACTTCACACGTAGCCATGATTTCATAATATGAAAAAATACGTATTGGAATCCCATATTTTTCCCAGTCTTCTTCCAAATCAATGAACACATATTTTGTGTCTGTTGTGTTTTCTATTCAACTACATAATCCTCATGCTTTCAAGGTGCGCCACTTAATGAGCGTGTACTATATTTTTCATAATACTTTACATGTCAGTTAATCCCATCAATTCCTGTCATAGTAATTTTTTATGGCTGTTTATTTCAATTACACTTCAAATCTAGAGGACACTGTTCATTTCAATCTTGTTCTACTTTTTTTTGTAAAACTTTATTCGTATTTTATTATTATTTGATTGTCAACTTTTATTTAGAACGCCTTGGCTGATTATGAGCCATGCCTTTTATCATAAAATAAGAAGGATCACTCGTGTTTATTGTCACAGTACTACAAAAACAAAATTGATGAGAATCAAATGCTTGCCTGGACACCTGCTTTTGGTCAGAACTAAAGTGCCATTTTAGTGGAACACCGACCGAAGAAAAATAAACTTTCCATGTTGGACAATGTTACAAACTGAAAAGGGGGATACATATTATCGTCTATACCGATATATACAGACGTGTTTTGATTCTATGTGGTAGTTATTCTATTGCCTGTACTTGATGTTATTGATATGGTTAACAAAAATCATGTTACTCATTTTGACATGTAGTTCGGCACCTCATCGGTTGCTGGAATTATAAGTCATATTCATGTCAGTTGAAACATCATAGGGGATTTAACAGTACAATCAAGGCTAAAAATATAAAGGAGCGGAATAAAATAAATGTATCGTTAAATCGATAAGGTTTACTGGTAAACAGGGACAACTTTAGTTGTTTGTGGAAGTGAAAACAGTTTTCCATGAAAAGGTACTGGACACACACGCAATTGCAAACAGTAAGATAATGAGTTTTCAAGAGAACTTCTTTTATTTGGTACATATTCTATTGTGGAAACTTGTCAAAAATGCCATTACATGCATTTTGTTTTGGATTGCAAATCATTTTTTGCAGCAGCATGACAAACACGTTCTCACTTCCGTGAACTCTGATTGCATTTCGGTTCTTATTCCGCCTAAAAACGACTTTAATATTCCTATCAAAGCATGTAAGTTTTCATACAAGCAGCATATATATGCATATCAGGAATCATAATCGACCTAATTTCCCCGAAATTACCATGGTTACTTTATGCAAAACGAAACAGTTGTTTTTTAAGACTTACAGTCACGTTTCGACAGGCCAGTTCTAGCAACATTAGCACCCAAAGGTAGCGAACTTATGTTACCTTGTGATGGCCTACTATCCCACCTCCTTTTATTAGATATCAATGGAGTAGTAATTGTGTCCAAGATATTGTTGTATTTACTCAACTTTTTATGTGTTTTATATTTGCATGTGTGTCACATTTCCAGAGAGCTAGCTACTTGGATTTGTACGACGAACACTTCAGTCAGTTAGTGAACACAAAGAAAAGGACACATTTTTACAGAAAACAAGGAATGAACACAACAGAAGGCTGCGGCGGAAGTGACATTTATTTTCCACATTATTGTGATTTTTTTTCTGCATGTTACCTGTACGCACAGGGAATAATATATAAACATACCTACATATAAGTAAAATGGTATGGGGTAAGTTGAGACCCAAGTAAAGGTTTCTAGAATCAGATAGTCGGACATGGCGTAGCAGTAGTAGTAGTAGCTATTTTCTCTTTTATTAAACACGAACAATCATGTATGACCATAAACATTTACTCATGCATTATAATATCAATATTATTTTCTATTGAACAGGTTATCAAGATCCAGCTGTCTATCGGGAGTGATTTTAGAGATCCTACTCAGTTTTCCAGTGGCTTGCACAACAGAAATACTACCATCAGTCGAGTAAATCGGTGTGTACTTCTTTACATTAATAAGCATAATATAATTATTATCATACACTTAACACGTCATCTCCCATTATTATAAAACTACCTACTCTCTCTTGGTGAAATGAACCGGAAATGACATAAATTCAACAACATTTTTTCCAGAGAGATTATTTTCCACAAAAAAAACATTGCTAAAAGATAATAAGAACTACATACATTATTATTATCACAAACCAAAGCAACATGGTACTACTGCCGTGGTTTTTTTTCTAAAGTAAAAACCTGTGTTGCTGTGTGCGCGATTGTTCCCAGAAAGCTTTAGTGTAATTACTTGATACAACAAAGGAATCTATAGCAGCAGCAGCACCCGCAAAAACAGCAGCACTCTAACCAAGCCAGTTCGCTTTTTTAAAGCAAAGAGTGATCATATTCTTATAAAACCCACACAAAATAATAACTTTGCTTCTTTCGTCGTCCTCGTCACTAGCTGCGGATACTAGTCGTAGTATTAAATAGAGGTTGGAAGTTGGAAATTGAATTGTATGGAAAGCGGTGAATGACCGAAGGTAAATGAAAAAGGCTTGTGTTCAGATATTCAAGAGATAAAAGCGATTTTGTTAATAACCATACAACGTAGAAGTACACAAACCTTTTAATATATGAAAATATATAATAAGTTGCCAATTTTCTGGCCAAACTTGCATAATACATAAAGGCATATTTTATATAATACACATGTGTATATATCATCTACATGACATATTATGCCGCATACTTATTTTAAGTACTAAAACTAAAAGTAATTTTTAGTCCATACAACATATTATACATAGGTGTATATATGCTCAATACCTATCCTGGTCATTTTTTTGTTTCTTTCTTCCTGTTGCCTCATACATACTTAAATTTACTTTCCAGTAGTTGAGTTTCACAATGAAACAGAATGAGTTTGTGATTTTTTTAATTTTTTTTATGATCGGTTGCAAAAAAAAAGAAGTTTTTATAGTAGTCACAGAGTCACAAATCATGTCATGCTATTTTTGAGTGCATAATAGTTTTTTATATATATAAATATAGTTTTACATTCCATTCACCATATTAAATTCTCCATTCGATTTTTTTTTAAATATTCCAGACTAAAAATTGTGTAACGTAGTAAAACACCCCCAACGCGTATAAAAGTTCTCGTAATCGCGTGTCAGTTGACTGTTGCACCTAAAATATCGACCGACCCCTTGCAGTTTTCGTCATAATGACAGCTGAAAATTACAAGCAAAAATTGTTGTCGTTGTACGTATGTACCTCGTCTAATTTGATTAATGGGTAAATAGTAAGTTGTAATAGTTTTTTTTTAAAGTGCAATGAACTTCACGATGACCATGCGATAGGCGGATACAAAGTTATTTGTAGTAAGCAAGTTTTAGATGGTAATATGTAAGGTAATTTTTTGCATGGCCTCAACTAAACAAAGCGATTGTGCAAGCAAGCTTCTTGCTTTCTCTCGTGACTTTCATTCGCAAAATTTATTTTTGAACATTTCCAGTACTCTGTATTCCATACAGTGGGACACTTGGCATAATAGAATTAAGTTGACAAGAAATATGAATTCCAGTGATTATAATAAATTCCTGTTTGTTTCCAGAACGTGATCGTCGAAATAACCTGCTGTGTGACCAATTTTTTCTTGAAGAATAAACCAAAAAGTTTTAAAAATGTGACAATTTTGATTTGATTTGGTGCAAAATAACAAAACGATATAATCCCGCATTTCAGTTGATGTTGTGTTAATGTGAAACAAGTTGTTTTCGTATTTATGATTGTATCAAAAGTAAAAATAGCTGATGAGAGCACAATCGAGTGGAAATGGAGAAAAGCCCTTGTGGAAATAAAGACGACGTTATGTTGAGTGAGGCTTTTCCCACCTCTAAGACACCGTCATCATCATCCTCATCCGAAGCACTTGAAGCATCTTCAATAATCTTAAGTAATACTAGTGTCGAAGATGATGGAGGCACCACGTCAACAAGATATGGAACAACAAAAAGAAAATGGAAATCCTCATCAAATCATATTACCAATGCTAGCCGCAAATGTAAACGAAGTAGCAACTCTATTAATAAAAACAGAGGTAGCGGCAAAATGAGGACAAGTAGTGCAAGTGGAGGTGGGGGTAATTGTGCTCGAGTGATAACTGTGAAGAGACTTTGGACTCATGTAGGATTCACTTTTTACGTAAGCTTCTTGGCGTTCGCCAAATTGTCTCTCTGCCAGTCCACAGGGAGTGTTGTTGACACAAATGAGACGCTTTTGACGGCAGCATCCTCATCTATAGAATCAGCATCTTCGACGTCGGATCTCAACAGGGTGAGTACAAATAGCGAAAAGGAGAAAAAACGTGCATGTGAATATAATTAACTTAGAAAATCCGATATTCGCACAAGTAGGTATAAAAGTAGGTATAAAGGTACTTGTCGGGTTTTGGAGTAACGATGGGATTGCTGATTTGCCATGATAGAAACATCACATGATGATGATTCTGATGATTTAGGAATTGACATTTCTTCCATTTACTTTCTTTGTTTATTTCTCTTTAGTTTATACTCTACTAAAGTACATAGGTACATAAAAATGAGTAAAAAGAAAAGATTTTTTTTTGTATTTTGGAAAAACAATGAATTAAACATGGATTCATAGTAAGTAGTGCGGATGTGGATGACACTCAACGAAAAAGTTATTAGGAAAGTTTTGAGTACCTGTTGTGGTATGATTACTTAAGAAAAAATCGTTGATTACATTCACGCGAACTTCAGACAGTCACTATTCCACCACAATGGTGTCTACGAGTCTCATGTCTGGATTAATTATTATGGCCTGTTTGAGTACACACTATCCATTGTCATCATATTTGTTACACAAAGATAAAAATATTAGCGGTAGGTCTTGAGGTGACCGTTTCCTTGTAATGTAGGCGAATGAGTAGGTATTCGATAATGGTTTCCTGTTTACACACAATTCGTTGAAGTCAACATATTTTGTCGTGAGTATTGTAATAATGGAACTATTGAAATTGACCTTTTGTCCATTTTATTTTTAGGTTCGAAGTGGACGCCAAGTTTTTCCAGGTGAGGTGTTTGTCTTTCCTATTGTCATCATGATTGTCATGTCCTTTCGTGGGATGGTGACAAAAATGATGGCCTTAGGACAATGACAACAAAATTTATAACAATACTATCCTACAAATTTTCTTCTCTTATGGGAGCTTTTAGAAAATCACTGCACCAAAAAGCATGACGCTTTGCGACTTGACAGACAGAGCTTTTTATATAACATCAACAACTCTTTTATGTGCTTATATTTGGCATACTGTCCTTTTTTTGGTTGTCTAGCTTATTTGTATTAACTTGTAAGTAGTAGTTCTAAGTAGTGTAGTATTGAATGGCTTTTTGTTATCTTTTATTAGTATTATTATTATTATTATTATTATTAATACATCCTGTTGGACTGACCATACATACGTAAATGTATTTGTTAGATTTTTTTTACCAAATTTGCTAATACGACACATCTTTATGTCATATTTAATTAATTGAATCCTCTCCAAAAATTCATACAACTTACTGTTTACTTAACGGGATTTGATCTTAAGTCAAGTCTGATTAATCATAAAATTTTAAAAATGAATTTTACTTGCTTTATGGTACACTTTTGACATAAACATGTAGATATAATCCCCATTATTGAAGATAAGTATTTTGTGATGTTGCAAGTTATTGTTAAAAGAGCGCACATCAATAAAGAATCAGAATAAGATATTGTTCTCAATATGATAGTAATTAATCATTGTGTTTTAGCACACATGGTACAAAAAAAGCGAATGACTGCATGTGCATGTGTGCAGAATTGTGTAACATATTATTATTGATTCTTCTTTCAAAAATAGTAGACGATTTTTGAGTTGCTCGTTTACATAATTCATTCATTCTTTTCTTTCTTTTATTTTTGAACGCTTCGCAATTAAAATTGCTAGAGACCAAAACAATGCGTGCGTGCGCTTGCCTGTTGATAAGAGACATCTTTGACATACTCGTCAAAGGCATACAACTTTGACATACTTTGACATGTTTAACAGCAAGTTTTTTTTTGTATGGCATGAATGAATAAACAGTGTATTTGGTGAATGAATCATGAAATGTTATTACTTAAATCTAAAATCCCTGTTTTGTTATTACTGTTATTATTAATGTACGTACGTTATATTCGTATTGCGTTTTGTGAGAGTGGCAAGAACCATCATCTCATATTTTTCAGTTGGCTTTATGTCGCTTTCTTTGTTCAGTGTTTTAAAGCTTTTATATTTTTGTTTTATTTTTTGTATCAATTTTACTACAGTACATACAGAAAAATAACAACATAGTACAATACCTTTTATCTCATGACCTATTTAATTATTTTTTTGAAACAATTTTTATGACTACAATATATCTTAAATAATGGAGATACATTAGTGCCGATTATATCTATTCATAAATGCTCTAATATGCGATATTATTGCATTCAATTTTTGTGCGCCATCTAATACAAAATACAATATAAGTTTGTGAAATAATCTTGTCTTTAAAAACTCAGAGATACTAAAACCTTTGCCTGTTTATTCATCCACTGTAACACCAACACCTGTAAATCGTATAAAATCACTCATGATGCGAAATAGAAACTTAGATTCTTCATCTCTCAATTCTGTAGATATTTTGGTCTTGTTTCATTTACAAAAGGATGCTATATCCAAATTAAATATTATTTAGAATAAAATGAAACTTGTAATTAATTTTTTTATTTTATAATAATTTAACAATAAAAGCCGTTGATGGCCAGCTATGAAATGATACAAGTGACAATTACACAATTAAAAAGTTTGAATCGGTGAATTACAAATTATTTATGATATCAGGCGATTGAATAAAAATAAATATGATGGCCTAAAGAGATGATTATGAGGGTGGTGCATTATGTGGCGGGTCAAAGAATGTAGACGCGGGATTTCCTGTGTGGTGGTGGGTTGGGTACTGTCCTTGTCTTTGTTGTCCTCGTCATTTTGGTGGGTGGTTGGAAATTTGTGTTGTATCAAGCTGGCCAACAGCACTTAGGCTAAATGCATTGGGTCTGGGATACGATTCCCATCAGGTGTTATAGTCGGATGGATTCGGTCTTATGGACGGCTTGTAGGAGCAGATTCCTGCAGCTTTGGGTCGGGCGAAGAGCCGGAAATGTGTGGATGGGCGCACAGCAATCTCAGCTCATTGCAATGGGAGCTTTCCCACGGACTTAACAGCAACTGGATTGGTGGGCCACAAGAAGATGGCAGTGAAGATAAAGAAGGTTCAGAAAACTACATCATTTACTCAAAATCATTGAAACAAATTTAGTTTGCTAAAATATCATAACGATGACCATTTGAATGTGAATTCAAAAGGTGGCTACCTCGTATTTGAGACATCTCAAATTCCCAACATCTCTGGTAGATCATCCCAAAGCGCCGTCTTGGAAGGACCAGTGCACCCACCAACTTCAGCCTTGGGAGGTTGTCTTTCTTTCAAGTACGTCAAAAAACATTGCAACTCTATCAACTGCATACATACCTACTTTAGATTAGAGTCCACTTCTACATGAAACAATGTCAACCTTCATGCCTTTCTTCACATTCTTTCTTTGTCTGTTGGACTGATTACGTACATACAGAATTCCTCTTTAGCTCAATTTCCTCTTTTGCCCGTAACAAACCCTTTTCAGATGAAAGAACAGAATCATGTGCTGTACTGTCCTAGTTAACTGCTTAACTCTTGTACAAACACACAAAAGTAAAGTGACGCACTTGATTCCCTCTTGTGATGATGACCATGCAGCATCACTCTATATCATCAGCACACTTTTTATAACATCAATAAAATGTCAATGTCAGATTCCACAAAATACAGAACAAACCAATTTCCAAGTTCAATGTATATGTATGTGGTCCCATTTTTTGATATTTTTTTTGTAGACATGTAGCATGAAAAATGTTGTTTGTGATAATATGCTCCCTAATATTGTGTGCAAAATCCGAATGACGTATTACAACTCAGCACTGGTCAATTATTGTTGTATCAGAATCTCTTTGTCTTAAATTTGCGGAAGACGATAGACGATGAACACTTTGTGATGCTTTTTGTCCAAGTATTGAAATAATACTAATAAAAATAAAAATGTGTTGTCGTGCACACGTTATATTTTTCATATATATTACCTTTATGTTCATAAATTTATATGCAAGGCACAATAATATTATGTTGGATTCATATGATAAAGAATCCGACCCATGTCGTTTTGAAGGGAGATGATATCCATTCATTACAGATTGACTCCCGTGGAACCATTTATAGTTTCTTCTATACTTCTGATCTGATAATCTTCATTATGTTACGTGATTGTAGGTATTCCTTGTCCGGTCTTAGTCCCGAGAAGATGAGAGTACTTCTCCATCCGATTATTAATTCAGAAGGACGTTATGTATTTGACGGATTGTCAGGACAGCTAAGTCGTGATAGTGATCACGGGGCGGATGTAGTGTTGTGGGAAACGCGAGACTCAACGGATGGGAAGTGGAAAACAGCAGAAGTTGTGTATACATGCAGACATCCTCATCAGGTAAATCCATTTTGTCGAACTAATACCTAAAATGTCATAAAAAAATGTTTATAAGAATTAGAGCATGGTATGGATCATGGATGAGGCAGCAGTCACACATGAAGTTTTTTGTTAATTGTTTTTAACTAAATACGCATATTATATTGTACTAACTCATATGACATTTAGAAAATACTTGCCAATGATAATTTTTTTTTCAAACTATATTATATAGTATAGCTATTTAAGTAAATCTAGAATATAAAGAGTAATGCGGATCTTGCTTTTAGAAAGATTTTTTTCGCTGAAATAAATATTGTATACAATTATGATGATCCTCGAATACATAAACGTTGTGGCATAGTAACTTACAATTGTTGAACCAATTTATTCTATTTTTTTATGAAATCTGTCGTAATGACAACGTATGCTTTGCCGACGTCATTTATTGTTTAACCCAGGAAATGGGAAAATGATTCGTTAAGGAAAACATTTCAGAGGAAAAGAGAAAAAATATGGAAAATGTGTGTTTACAACTTAAGTATATATGATTATTTTTTTCTGAATACTTTCTTTCTTTCTTTTTCCAACTAAATATTTAGCGTGTCATAA
Source organism: Zhuqinia jingwanae (assembly GCA_027744095.1). NCBI lineage: Eukaryota > Metazoa > Arthropoda > Collembola > Entomobryomorpha > Paronellidae > Zhuqinia > Zhuqinia jingwanae. The sequence goes on along the minus strand of JAHZNC010007117.1, from coordinate 929 downwards.
TTGAGATATCTTTAAAGAATTTTTTTTGTGTATGCGATAACAAGAGGTGATCAGCGCAGGATATTATCAAGTTATTGTTTTCTCAAGTCGAAAATAAGAAAAGTACAAAAAAGTGGGTGTAATGTGAAGGCAAGCACAATAGGGGATCAGTAGATTCAAAGCACAATTGAGTAGATAATGGGAATTACATATATTAAAAAACACAGCTATTTGGTGAAAATGCTCTAAATATAAGCTGGTTGGTAAAAGTATTATTTTTATCCCAAGATAAAACATAATTGTGGCATCATGTTCTTCTTCCAGTGTTCCAAAATAGGTGTGATGTGGCACACCAAGAATTTTAGTGGTAGCAAAAACTATAACAATCTTATTACTCCTCATGCTAAGGAACTCAGGGCCAGACGTTATAACCTTTCCTGAAAAAACATAGTATCCCTATAGGAATGGACATATAACGGGATATCTTTGTTTTTTATAAAATGATCATTCAAACTATTCCAAACCACAAACCATTATAGTAAACTGTCAATCTAGCTGAATCCTTCATTCACGTTTTTTTTTGCGGAAAATGCAGATGTATATATCTATGTTATATATGTAACTAGGCATGTTGTTAATGTACTTATTATACTTTATAAAACCTGGCTTTAGCCCAATAATAACCCCCTTTACAGTGCAGTGGATATTTCTTCTACGCGTGCTACATTTTGCTCTGTATTTGATAAATAACAGTTTGTGATGAGTTTTGTTGCACATACTAATATATTACCCACAATTAAGTTTTCCTTATAAGCTGGAATTAAGTTCCAAGAAACAAATACAAAAGTAGGCTGGCAATTTTTTCTCGTGCCTTGTAGTAATAAATAAAATTATATATAAATACACAAGACACCAGAAGCTATATAGAAAAGAAAGAATTGTTGCTGTGT
>JAHZNC010007116.1:0-13268 GCA_027744095.1 Zhuqinia jingwanae | reverse complement strand
GTTTTGGATGATGAAAGCAAGAAAGATGCTCATGAATTGTTTAATACTCCTCTTGTGTTTAATATACATGAAGCCAAAGGCTTGGAGTATAAGAATGTGATTCTTCATAAGTTTATGTCCTGTAAGGCTTATAATGGAATATGGAATATAGTATGTCAAAACAAACGTAAGGATGAGATTAAGAATGCTATTAGTGAAGTTCGTGGTTCATATGAAGGAGGGAGTGTTCACGCTTCAAGGAATAAGAATAAGAAAGATAAATCTTTTGAGGAATTCAAATTTTATATGAATGCTCTATATGTTGGAGTTACTCGTGCTATGGATAGTATCTGTATAATGGACAAAAAGCATGATTTACTTGAAGTAATAAAACCAGAAGAGGAAAAAATACTTAATATAGAGGATATTAAGAAAGAAGAGTCTACTCCTGAAGAATGGAAAAACATGGCACTGAAATTGATAGATCAAGGAAATATTGAGCAAGCTAGGGATATAGCAGAAACGAAATTGTTAAATAAAGAATATGCTGAAGAGGTTATGAGTGCGCTGAAAGCTAAGGAATGTTATGTAGAGACTCAGAACTCAGATAAAGCAAGTTCAGAGTTAAAAGTAGAGGGTATACCAATTTCTCAAGGATCTTCAACAAGTGAATCTAGGACCCCAACAAAAAAAGCTAGAAAATATATGAATAAAAAATTTCAAGGCGAAAAGTGTTCAAATGAGGAAAAGAAATTAACGAAGGAAGAATTAAAAGAAAATACAAAAGAGTTATTCTCAGTTTTAATGATTAACAATTCGGAAGAAAATTCGAAGAAGGCTAAAAAGCTGATTGAGCAAGGAGTTGATATTAATGCTAAGCATAAGGAAGGTTATAATCCTTTACATTTTGCAGCGCATAATGGTTATGATAAAGCAATAGAACTTCTTCTGGAGCGTCGAGCTAATGTTAATGTCGGTGATCAGAAAAGTTTTACTCCTTTACATTTCGCAGTACGACGATCTAATAAGGATATAGTTGAACTTCTTCTTAAGCATGGAGCTGATGTTGATGCTAAGACTTACGAAGGCGTTACACCTTTATTTTTAGCAGCACAAAAAGGTCATAAGGATGTAGCTGAACTTCTTCTACAGCATGGAGCGAATATTAATGCTCAGGCTAAAGGTGCTACTCCTCTATATATAGCAGCACAAAAAGGTCATAAGGATGTGGCTGAACTTCTTCTACAGCATAAAGCTAACGTTGATGCTAAGTCTAAGGAAGATTTTACCCCTTTATATATTTCAGCACAAAAAGGTCATAAGGATGTGGCTGAACTTCTTCTGAAGTATAATGCTGATGTTAATGTTAAGACTCAAAACGGTGTGACTCCTTTATGTGTAGCAGCACAACTTGGTCATAAGGATGTAACTGAACTTCTTCTGCAGCATGAGAAAATTGATGTTAATACTAGAGATAGTAACAGATTGACTTCTTTGCATCATGCAGCAGTAAATGGTCATAGTAGTATAGTAAAGCTTCTTCTAGATTGTGGAGCTGACATTGAAGCTGATGGTGGTAAGTTTGATACTATTTTTGGAACTAAATTTGAAAATGTTAGAGGTTGTACTCCTTTATATTGCGCAGCAGAGAATGGTTATGATAGTGTAGTTAAACTTCTTCTGGAGCATAAAGCTAGAGTCGATGCTACGGATGCACGAGGTCTCACTCCTTTATATGGTGCAGCAGCAAATGGACATTATAGTGTAGTAAATCTTCTTTTGCAAGGAGGAGCTCAGGTTAGCGCTAGGTCTGTACAAGGTCATACTCTTTTGCATGGTGCAGCAAAAAGTGGTAATGATAATGTAGACGTAGTAAAACTTCTTTTGAATAGAGGGTTGAAAATTGATGCTATAGATGATCGAGGTCTGACTCCCTTACATGGTGCAGCAAAAAGTGGTAATGCTAGTATAGCAGAATTTCTTCTGGATCATGGAGCTCCGGTTGATGCTGCAGATAATTCAGGTTTGACTCCTTTACACGATGCAGCAGTAGAAGGTGTTGAGAATATAGTAAAACTTCTTTTAGATAGAGGAGCTGATGTTAATAGTAGGTGTAAGAAAGATTATACCCCTTTGCATGGTGCAACAAATAATGGTCGTGATAGTGTAGTAAAACTTCTTTTGAAGCATGGAGCTGGTGTTAATGCTAAGAGTAATGATGATAAAACTCCTCTTCTACTAGCATTAAATAGAGGATATACCGAGATAGTGGACCTTCTACTTGCTGACCCAGGTATTAATGTTGGTTGTGTAAAATCTAATTTTGCTCGCGATATGACTAAAAATGAAAAAGATAAAGCAAAATTTTTTCAAAAATCAATTCAAGATCGCAAATTGTTTAACAAGGTAAAAGAAGCAGGAAAAGAAGTAGATGAGAATAAGTTAGATAAATTATTAAAAGAGATAGAAAAGCTTCTAGAGTCAAGAATTGAGCATGGTTTTAAGCCAAGCTTAAATTACTCTCCAGATGGTAGTGATGAAAATACGACTATTAAAATTGCTATTAAAGCTGGCGGAAAATTATTCCAACTTTTATATAATTATGCTGAGAAGTATATAGGTACAGACACTGAAATATTTAAACAACTAAAACAGGCTGTAGAACAAGAAAATCCTCAGTCTCAACTTTATTCTAGTACTGTTTCTCGATTATCAAACCCAGGACTTTCAATGTGATAAAATATCATGCACCTAGATTATTGCCTATGCCTATAGCAATTGATGTCCCGTTTAAGAAAGTCTTTGGCTTTTCTGTTGCAATTGCTTTTCTTGGAGTAGAAGTAAGTTCCTTGGAGTACTCTGCTTTCTGTTTGGTAGTTAGAAGAACAACTTCTTTCTCAGCTAAAATATCCTCCAGATGACTCTTTAATTGCATTAAAAACTTCCCAGTTTGTTTAAATTCTGGACATGCTTCTTTTGCAGATTCATACAAGGTTTTTGATACTTCAGAAAATTTTCCATTCCTTATTTTTCCAACTATAGTTGATTGTACTGCCACAGGATCAAAGTTTAAATTCGTTGCTGATATACCAGATTTTACAGCTGTTTCATTTAATACTTGTTCGAATTCTTCGATAATAGAGAGGGCAATTGCTCGTGCATCCAGTAAGGATATAGATTGACCTACTGAAGGAATAAATCTTTGACCTTTAACTTTTTTTCTAATCACTAAATCAAGCAATGTTATTGTACTACTGTCAAGTTGCGATAAATAATATTCACCCATTTTAGACATTGTTTCTGTTGTTGTTTCTTTACCACTAAGCTTAAAAGTATCAGGCATTTGCCTTTCATGCGCTTGTTTTAGATTCTCATTTACATAATCAATGTTGTCTCGAAGGAATTTTCCACTTGTAAAATAATTACTTTCTTGTTTTTTACCTGTACCGTCAGATGGTGGTGTGGTACTTGTCGTGCCTACAGAAGCTTTGGCAAATTGCCCATTAACTTGTGATTTAACTGCAGATCTACCTGATAAAACAGCCTTAGAACTTAATAACCCACCTATCAACTCTTTCACCCAACTAAATATACTACTAGATAGTTTACTTGAACTGCTTGCTGCATATTTCTCACTTTCATCTATAGCACGACGAGTACGTGAGCTTTGTCTGATTGTAGTTTCATTAGATGACACAACTTCTGAGCTAATATTTTCCCCCATTGTATTATTAAATACCTCATTGTAAATTCTATCTCTCTGTTCTTTCTTTATAGCTTCAATGTCTCTTGCAGTATCTACTTGTTCTTGATGATCTTTTAAAACTATTTCTTGATCAGCAAATTTAATAACTAACGTTTCCATCTTTTTTTCTTGATAGAAATCTTTCAAAACGATAGTACATAATTCTTCAGGTAAGTTATTATCAAAAGCATTTGTAATTTCTAAGTCGTTATTTGATCGACCAAAGATATAATTTCCTGCTTTCCTTGCAACTACTATTCTATTTTCCTTTTCCACATCTTTCGGTGTTACAATAATAATTTCCTTACTTTCATTGAAGACTAAAGGTAATGGCTTTAGCCCCCAGTATTCATCCACACGTTCAAGTTTCATTGGAGCATTATTTAAAATAACGTGCAGTTTTTCATACCTATTCTCTACACAAATATCTTTTAATTTTACTTTTAACAAAGACACAGGACTAGGTAAATCTTTTGGATTGCTAATTTTAACGTTTAAACTCAAGCTATTATGATCATCAATCTGAACAACTTCTGTAGCAATACTCCATCCTGGGAGGTCTTTCTTTACTTGTTGCACTATACCCCTTAAGTCAAGAGTATCTATAGAACTTTCTTTATCAAGATCATAAATGGTTACATCATGAATATAAATATTATCGAAGATGCTCAGCCTCCCACGTCCAGAGGTCATTACGTATATATTCTCACCTCCATTACCTACTAGATGACTTTTATGCTCAGGATCATTATGCAATACATCGTGATTACCATGACCTATAGCAACTGTTTCATTGTTTGACTGTACAAAAATCGACATTTTTAAATTGTTAGCTATAGAAGAGTAATCATTAATAATTTCATCAACTGGCTTATTAGTTCTTTGCATTGCATACAGGTTCTTCTCCCCTACTTTTATTTCAGTGTTGTCACTAAATTGATATGAAGTATTGTTTGCAGCATTACTTGTAATATTGAACTCATAATCCGTAGAGTACTCAGTACCCATCCCTCTTGATTCAAATTTTAGGTGACCAACATCTGGTATCAAGCTAAAGCTTACGGTATCGTTAGCTATTACAATATTATTAATATCATAAATTGTGTAATTAAATACAAGTCTATGATTGGTTTGTTGGTAATTATATGCAATTATGTTAGCAGATGCGCCTCTCTTACTCACCGCAGGAATAATGTAAGTGAAACTACCATCAACAGCATAATTATTGATGTTAGTATAAGGCCTAACTATGACCTCCATGTTATAAGAGCAATTATCATTATTTAGTATGTTAATATGATCTTCACCACCTTGTCCATCCACATACTCAGTATCACATGCGCCAAATATATAATCCGCCTTACCTTTTCTGCCAAGAATTCGATTCATTCCGGCTATTTTCAAAACATTATAATTATAACCTTTATGCATGATATCTCCTGTATGTAGATAAATATCAACATTTGTAACATTAGGAGCAAAGTGCGTGGCATCTAAGGTATTACTGCCCTCTCCTCCATATAAAAATCCCTTTATTAAGCTCCCTTGTAGAAAAAATATATCGTCTTTACTTCCTCCATTTAAATTCTTCAATCCATTATCTATTAAAAAAACATTAGGACTATCTATAAATCCTTGTACATAATCTTTACCTTCCCCTAGCCTAAACAACGTATAATTTCCTGTGTTATTAGCAGCTATACCAATTGCATTTTCACATAGATAAGCTCCATCGCTTGGAACTTGTTCATCATTCCCTGCTGGCAAACAAAATAACTCCCCTTTATCTGGGTTATCTGGTTTTGCTCTACTCCATTTTATATCAGTCCTCTTTCTATCAAGTAGTATTTCATTATCTAAGTCTGTTTTATAGCCTACAACTTTGCATTCTTCACGTTCATAAGTTTCATATAACCCTGTACCCATAACACATGTGCCACTAGGCAATCTAGGAGTTCTGTCACAAATTTCCCTTTGCCATTTGGTAGGATAACAGTTTATAATCGGCTTTTGAGTAGGAAAAACATACCTTTGAATTTCAGGATGCTTTTCCAAGAAACTAAGTCCTTGTTTAACTAATTGATTATTAATCTGTTTTTCTTCCATTAATTCTTGTATATATTGCTCCGGTTTCATATTTACAAATGCACGCAAGCCTTCAATAAACCTTTCTTTTGTTGTTAAGTGAATTATTTCATCAATTTTATCCACTCTCTTAACTGCTAAATAAACATCAGTTCCAACAAATACCACAGCCCCTATAGCTGCTCCTATAGGTCCAGTAACAGATGACACTCCTTCTAGTACTTCAAATACTTCAGCAATCTCTATACCAGTTTCAATAACATCAACTCCTAAATAAACGCTATCACCTACAACACCAACTAGAGCATCTTTATTGCCAGCCCTAAGTGCTTTAACTTGATTAACCAAGTCATACACTATAAAAGCTGAAGTACCACGTGCAAGAAAAGGTGATGCTAACCTTAAGGATCTGCCCAGCAATAATTTTCCATCTGCAACCATTTCTAACCCTTTAACAGATGTTGCTTCTGCAACTTTTGCTAATCCTTGACCACCAGCAATAAACCCTACATTAATTGCTACTCCTTTATAATCACCATTTAAAAATGCACCTAACGCATTCTTAGCCATCATTCCATGCATGACCAAACCTGAAACTTTTCCTACTTTATTTAAATGATTAATAGCTCCTTCATTATTAATAAGCCTATTAATCACGCCTTTAAACTTACCAGTAACTTCAATTTTGCTTGCTAATTCTATTAGCTGAGTACGCTTTTCTTCGGGAATATTTTCTATATAATTTAAAAATTTCTCACTATTGACTCGAATCTTATCTGAATCTCTGGGTTCATCTTTTTCTTCATTGAACTCATCAACATCTTCCCATGAGTATGAGCAATCATTATTAGCTTCTCTTTTTTGCCTTCCACTAGGAAGACATGCTCTCCTAGATGGCCCTGGTAATTCTTCATCTTTATTCTGCTGTGTTTCATGTGATTGATCTTCACCATAAACCTCTTTGCTAGAAATCTCTTGACCTTCTTCTATATCTTCCTGAAGGTTACTGAGAAGTGGTACATAGTGTTTTCTATAATTTACTATACGAATAACATTATCACTTTCACCTTGTTCACTCATAATAGTATATTTACCTTCTATAGGTTCTTCTCTTAATTCTATAACTTCAATTTTTACGTTATACTTCTTACATATCATCTTTCCTTCAATATCTAGCCTCCCCCATATAGATGCAGAATTATCTTCTACACCCATAGCTTTGATACCTTTTAAATATTTGCTAAAAGTCTTCTCGTGATCTACAGCATTCATTCCAGTTTGTGGATCTTGTATAGGACCATGTGGACCCTGTAATGCAACAAAATAGCCTCCTTCTACTGCATCCTGTATGATCTGATCTTTGTACTCTTCAGCATAGTTTTCACAATCTTCCCTCAATGATTTTGCAGTGAAACGATAATCAGGTTTTATATTTAACTCATTCAATCTTTGAGCCACGGCATCAAAAAAGCAATCTCCTTTGTCAAGGGCAGCTCCTATTCTAAATTCATTAGAGTAAGAATTTCTTAATTCACTTAATGAATATTCAAGATTTTGTTTTTTTATCTCATCTTGTTCTGTGCGTATCTTTTTAAAGATGGAAATAGGTTCTCTAGTAAAACTTTTTAATTCTTTCTCAGCATCATTACTAACTTGCTCTAAGTTCTCATCATTATGTTGTGAAGAAGCTGACATTATTGGTAAAGTTTCCTCACCTTCACCGTCTAAGTTAAGTATAACTTCTCCATTCCCATTGGCTAAGCTGAATAAAGTTTTCCTATCCTCATGATTTAAATATTGATTGATCTTGTCTACTAATTCTTTAGGTAAAATTGGCTTACCTTCTTTATAGAAACTCACTTGCTCTTCTACTTGATTATATAGGTCACATTTTTCAAACTTATAGACAAGAAAATCCTTGAATTCAGAAAGATTTTCCATGAATTCCTCTGAATTTAAAAAATTACCAAATTCCTTCACATACAATTTTGACTTAGCATCGCCTGCTGTAAAAAAATCATAAAGTGATACATCTTGACCTTCTATCGAACCAATATTAACGGTCCTTATTAATTCAAGTTCACCTCTACATTTATCCCAGTATCTTGATAGTATCCTAATAAGCTCTTCACTTTCTAACCCATCTTCATCGAATTGATCTAACTCATCTTCATCGAATTGATCTTCATCTAATCTATATGCATTTCTTGGTCTTTCTAGATAGCCCGGCCTTTCCGTATCAATATCCTTTGCTAATATATATTTAATCAAAATTTTACTGACATATCTACGATGTCTACCAAAAGCGCACCTAAGCGATGTTTGTCCATTATTATTTTGTCTATCAATATCTGCTCCTCTGTTTAATAGCTCTTTCACAACTTCTAAACTACCTCTCCCAGCAGCATAATGAAGTGGTGTATTATTGATTCCGTCTACTGCATTAACATCTGCTCCTCTGTTTAATAGCTCTTTCACAACTTCTAAACGACCTCTCTCAGCAGCACAATGAAGTGGTGTCAGATTATGTTCACTTACTGCATTAACATCTGCTCCTCTGTTTAACAGCTCTTTCACAATTTCTAAACGAACTCTCTTAGCAGCATAAGCAGCATAATGAAGTGGTGTATGATTATGTTCACTTACTGCATTAACATCTGCTCCTCTGTTTAATAACTCTTTCACAATTTCTAAATGATCTCTCTCAGCAGCATAATGAAGTGGTGTATTATTGCCTTCATCTACTGCATCAACATCCGCTCCTCTATTTAATAACTCTTTCACAACCTCTAAATGATCTTCATCAGCAGCATAATGAAGTGGTGCTTTGTAGTTACCTACTGCATTAGCAATTGCTCCGTTGTTTAACAACTCTCGTACAACTTCTAAATGATTGTACTCGGCAGCATAACGAAGTGGTGCACCATTGAGTTCGTCTACTTCATCAGCATTTGCTCCTCTGTCTGATACTCTATTCTGAGTTTCATAATAACCATCACCAAAATAAATATTGTACTGTGGTGAATTAAAGTATCCACCTACTGCATCAACATTCGCCCCTCTGTTTAATAATTCCCTCACAACTTCTAAATAACCACCTCTAGCAGCAGTGGCTAGTGATTGATCTATTGCACTAACAGTTGCTCCTTTCTTTAATAACTCCTTCACAACTTCTAAATAACCACCTCTAGCAGCAGTGGCTAGTGATTGATCTATTGCACTAACAGTTGCTCCTTTCTTTAATAACTCCTTCACAACTTCTAAATGACCACCTCTAGCAGCCAGGGTAAGTGGTGTATTACCGTTTCTGCTTGCTGCATTAACATCTGCTCCTTTCTCTAATAACTCCTTCACAATTTCTAAACGACCCTCTTCAATAGCAAGGCTAAGTGGTGTATTACCGTATCCACCTACTGCATCAACATTCGCCCCTCTATTTAATAACTCTTTCACAATTTCTAAACGATCCTCTTCAACAGCAAAATACAGCAAGGTAGTGCTTTGTCGACCATATTTTTTATCTACTATAAATTGACTATTGATATCTTTGTTTAATTGATCATATAGTTCTTCATTTACTGTTTTTATTTTATCTAATATCCTGTTATCACTTGTTTTTGAACTACTCGAAGAACTCAATTCTTGTTCCGCTCTGTCAAATACACCCAATAGTTTATCAATTTTTATAGTAAACATAATTTCTAGTCCAATTTTGTTCACATTAGTGATCTTATGTTATAAAGTAAAGTGTTTTTTACTGCAATAAAACACTAACAACTATTGTGCTTTTTACAATTCAACTCATGTTTTTAAGTCAGTGCTAAGCTTTCTACTTTTGCTTCTAATCTCTCTATTTTTTACTGTAAATTTCTGCAGAGCTCTTCTTCGTATTACTGCACCTATAATTATATTTTTGACTTACCTATTTTGTCACTTTGCTGAATAGACATGTTGTATAATACCTATTTCATCTTTATTGCTATTGAACGTCTTCACAATATCTACTTCCTACAGCTAACTCAAGTAAGGGTTTCCCAAGTGCTAAAAAACAAAATCAATAGCCTAAATTGATATCAGGCCAAAAGCTCTGTAGAGCCTTTCTTATGGCACGCTTGATGGCAAATCATAACTTCTCAATTGAATTTAAATTAGGTGAGTACGGAGGTGAAAATAAAACTTTTCCCTCCATCAAACATTTTTAAAACTTTTTTTGTAACCCTTCATTGTATGGAATTGGCACTTCCCCCTTTTTTACTTAATATAATTTTATTACCATTAAACTTGATTGAAGATAAACCTTATATTGGTTAGCTATATATTAAAATTTAGTGACTGTTTTATTTATATGACCTAGTCTGATTTTGCTGATATTGCTACTTGGAGCTACGCTTTCATGCTCTTCTATTGCTAAAAACTTCATCACTTCGAGTGAGGCAATACACATCTGTTCTATTCCTTCAACTGTTGGCGATTTCATCTCTATTGTGACAGCATTCATTAAGTCTGTAGTTAGATTATTTAGCTTTTTTACTTCTTCTAGCTTTTGGTGAATATCCATAATCTCTATATTGAGAGCAGTTTTCCCTTCTTTCTTACTAATCCATTCTTCCAATTCTTGCCTATAACTTTCTAATAAAACAGCATTTTCCTCTAATTTCTTATATAATGCATCTTCAGCAATAATAATTATTTCCTTCTCTTTATTTCGTGTTAAATATTTTATTCTTGTCTTTAAGAAGAACTCATTATTACGATTTTGTGTATTACTTGCTACTATCATTGATTCCATATAAGCTACTTTACTGTCTACTGCTTTTTCTAGATTAACTAAATTCCTTTTTTGGGGGATGATATCATTTAATATAGCTAAACCTTCCTCCTTACTTAACCGTTTACGTTCTTTTTGAAAATTTTCTTCTCTTAATTTAAGTAAGTCTTTTAAATGCTTGATAATGAGTTGAGATTCAAGTACCACAGGTGCACATTTTTGATAAATTTTTAAAACATCATTATCTTTACACACTCCAACTTGTCCATGCTTTAAAGGAATTTTACTGAAAGCATTTTCTTGTTTTGCCTCTTATAGTCTAGCTTTTCTAAAGCTGTCTTTGGCTCCTTAATAGCTTCTCTTTTTGCATCTAGCGGCTCTTTATCTTTTCTTTTTTCTTTTTCACTCAATATCTTTTTTCTTATTTCATTTGTTTTTTCAGAATCTTGAACAGTAATTTCTTTAATATCATTAATACAACTAAATTTAGGCTTACATATCTCATTACGTAACTCAGAAAGACTTTTACTAAATTGTTCAACTTCTTGATCTTGGATTGGTTTTAATGTTTCAATAGATTGATCAAGAATTACTTTTAGTTTACAATATTTTTCTTTAGCTTCTTTAAATAGCTGACGTGTATTCACCAATTTAGCTGCTTGTTTCAGTTTCTGTTCTACTTCTTTACTTTTTTTACCTTTTTTTGTTATTTCCAGTTCTTGCAATATGCCTTCTGCTATTAGCTGTCTATCTTTTTTTAATTCTTCCATATTCATGTCTACTACTTGCTTTAACATATTCTTCTCAACTCTGAATCTTAATCGTAACTTTGGATCTGACTTAATGATTGAATATCCCTCTTCCCAACATTGATCTACTACTTCTCGGACTTCTTCTTCATTTTCCAAAAAAATAAAATCTCTCAACTCTAGTGCGTTTAAATCTTGATTTAAATTACTATAACTATCAATAAGCTTACATACATGATCATCAAAATTATGAAAATCCTGTTTAAATGCCACCAATCCTTGTTGGGAAAAAGTGTTACTTTTCTGCCAGCTGCTTTTATATTGCTCACATTTTTGCTTCGCCTTATCCAAGCTTTCTTTTAGTTCTTTGCATTTAATTTCATGACCTTCATATTTTTCAAAATAAGAATTGAGATCATCTATTTTTTTTAAATAGTAATCTTCTTCATTTACTAGATAACTAAAAAGCATAATACCACCCCTTACTTACTAAAACCCTATTCAATAATAGCTTAACACAAGAATAAATACAATTTGTATTATCCTCCTAAGATTAGCATATAATAATCATAAGAATTAGCAGTACAAGATATAAATTTTAGTATGTTTTTAAAGTCAGTGCTGGTGAAAAATCTTTTAGTCTTATTTTTAAGTTTAAGTTCTTAATTTCGTTCAAATTTATTTAATTTTTTATTCTCTATCTCAAATAAGCAAGGACTTTTATATAAACAAACATTACTAAAAACATAAGAAAAACAGCTAATTCTACCTATTTCCTATAATAACCGTGAGAAGAAATTTTTTTAGTATCCTTTGGTCTGCGAATTATCTCCGTTGTTCTGGCGCATAGATGTAATACTTGATACTTCTCCTTTGATGGCATTTTTTCTCACATTTTATTATACTTTGGTACCACAGACCCTCTTTCACACCAAATTAAAAGCCTTGAGCTAAAGTAGAATGATTAAAGATAGAAACATTACAAAGATCTCTCTTAGAATGAGAATTTTCTTTAGCACGTTTTAGTTTTTTAAATATTTCAGTTTCTGTGTCTATATTCTTCTTAGCATAAGCATATAAAAGATCTAATAACTTTCCACCAGCTTTAATAGCAATTTTAATAGTCGTCTTTTCATCATTACCACCTGAAGAGTAGTTTAAGCTTGGTTTGAAACCATGTTTGTTTTTTGATTCCAATAATTCTTCTATCTCTTTGAGTAATTTATCTGACTTACCCTTATCCTTTTCATTTGATGCTTCTTCTACCTTTTGAAACAAATTATAATCCTGTCGCAATTTTTGAGAAAATTTTTCTTTGCCTTCTTTATTTTCCTTGTTAATAGATGCAGTTTTTATACAACCAATATTAATATTTGGATCAGCAAGCAGAGGGTCAACTACCTTAGAACAGACCTTTTCTAGCGCTAACGACAAAGGAATCCTACCTAAAGCATCCCTGGTATTAACTTTAGCTCCACACCGCAGAAGAAGCTTCACTATATTAGGGCAATTCTTTTCTGCTGCAAAATGCAAAGAAGTATATCCTTCATACTCTCCAGTAGATTTAATATGAATGTCAGCTCCTTTCTCTAGAAAAAGTTCAACTATATCATAGTGACTACCCACTACTGCCGCATTTAAAGGAGTATAACCTTCCTGACTAATTTTAGCATTGACCTCAGCTCCATAAGCCAGAAGAAGTTCAACTATACTCTTACAACCTATTGCTGCTGCCCAATGTCCTTAATTTGATCATTTCTAACAACCAAAACCAGCTAGTGTGAGAAGAGTTTGTTTTGGGATGGATTAGTCTACCACTTGTTCTGTACGAACTTTTTTATATGGTAATTTTATTATACGCTAAAACTAGCTATATTGGACAACTTCCACTATATTTACATATGAACAAAATTGCCTAACTTTGTTGCAATAGTTCTAAGCG
>JAHZNC010007115.1:0-10402 GCA_027744095.1 Zhuqinia jingwanae | reverse complement strand
CCATCATCGCCGCCAGAGATCAATATTAAGTACCAGTACGTGCATAGCATTGTTCACAATGTACATCGCGTGGGCTCAACCATTACTGCTATATATGGCTTGTTGTGTGATGCAGCATGCAACCACCATCATCATCATCATTGTAATGCCGGTTTTCTGTACACACACACCAAACAACATTGAATGCGCTCCTGAGATTCCGTTTAGATTAACTCCCCTGATTTGTTTCTCTTCACTGTCTGTGGGATTCTCCTGTTTGCCGTCCTTTTGTACTCTTTCTTCTTTCACTCTGTGTGCAGCTCTCTTTTTTTACCTCACAAAAACTCGGATAGAAAAGCACACAGCCTGTTATTCTTTAATGGAGCTACCCTTCGTTTCCGCACACAAAGAAAGACTTTTTTTTGTTACATACCTAGTTTGTGTGAGAGAAAAAAATATTATACCGGTGTAATAAAAGATGAAACGCAAACATTAAAAAAAATGCTCTCGCACACACACATACACTTTTCCGGTACGACTATTATGCTTGTTATATTATTATTATCATGAATGTTGAATGCTATTACAAGATACTTTTGAGATTTGAGAGTATTTTGTTATTGTCATATTGTTATATAAAATGCACAGTAAATTACACACAATGACATAGTATTATGCTGTACACACTCTCTTCCTTTGTGTTGCCGATTTAAAATCTTGGAATAAAGGAGTGTAGATGTGAAGCTTAGAAAGATTGCACATTTCCTCTGCGACTAAATCCTAAAAACCATAAGCAATTGTCAGAAAGGAAATTACAGAATATATGTCTCTCTATGCACAGTTCATTACGAGTCACTCATGGAAGAACGGAACACATTATATAAAAAGCCATTACCACAATAAAGTAAATTTCATGCAGTAGTAGTAGCAGCGGTGGTAGTGTTTTTTAAAACAAACTATGTAGGTATGTTCATAGTCCATATGTATAAGGTAAGCACTTTATATGTAAAAAAATATGTCTTCAGTCGGCTTGTACAATAAAACATACACATATACATACATAATAAATATGTGACAACTACCATGTATGCAATTCAATAAGGCTATATCATCTCTTCTTCAGGAATTGGGATCATAAGGAGCCAAAAGGAAAATTATACTAAAACAATGGTGTATATAAGAGTGGGACTACGGAGGTGGAAGTAATGTTGATTTTAGTGGGAATGGCGGTAAGATAAGCAATGTTATGTTATGTAAGAATATATATACAATAAAGCTATTTGAAAGAGATTGCCAGATTTTCGTGAATACCGTAGTCTTTTTGTATATAATATATACATATAATCCACATTACAACAAAGATTTTCTTTCTCTCTACTTTCGTTAAGACGCAACCGGGCTTGTATCCAATCTCATCTCATCATGTGTAAGTACTGCACAGTTTGGATCATTCAATCGAATATGTATTCAGCTTGAGCTTAAGTCTTTTTCTCTTTTTGGTGCCAATGCTAAAGCTTAAGACCTTTTAGAGTTTAAGGGAAACAATAGGGTGTGCAGAGGAGAGCAAAAAAGGATAAGATGATAAGAAACATGGTGATACATAGTGCGACGCAAAGTGACTGAGACGGAGAGAGAGAGAGAAAGAAAGAGACTGAAAGAAAAAAGCTTGGAAAGCAATGCCAATTTTTTTATTCCCCCCTTCTCTCTCTCTCTCTCTTTCTATTCTCTCACAACCTGATTGTGTGTTTTTTCTCTTTTCTCTTTCTCTTGGTGCTGCTCGTGTGAGTCTCTGTCTCTGGAAGAATATAAACTACTTATCAAACATGCTTTCATATATAGGTTCTTCCATTACTAAAATCCGCCATGTGTCGGCATTACAAATGAATGCGAAAGTTGCGGTATTACATTTCCAGTGTTGTTTCGTACTAAAAGCTGCTATTGTAGAACTATAAATATATACCTACACTACCACCATATATTATTATACTTGTCCAATTGTCAGTTTTCTCCTCTCTCTCTCACTACAACAAAGCGAATTGAGATATGTACATATAAGGTAAACCAATCTATGTACTCTAGCTGTTTCTTTCTCTGCGCATAGAAAATAAGTGATTCAATCTTGGTTGAGAGATGTAGTAACAACAGAATAAAGCACCCGGATGGAGTTAGTTGAGTTGAGGCAAGCCAACAAAAACCAATCTCATATTATACTACATTTGCGCTACCAAAACCACTACTACCACTATATGCAGCAGCAGCAGACAGACACACAGAGCGTCCATTGTATATAGGTATACATGCTCAGTAAATGAAATAAAGAGAGAAAGGGGAAAAAATCATTCCGGAATATTTTTTCCACTTGTCTGGTGTACTTTCCTTTCCTCTATCTCATTTTTTTGTTGATATGTATTTTACTCTCCTCGAGCTTTGCGTCATATGTGTATGTTTTTGTATAATATATAAGAGTAGCATACAACTCTATGTTAGTAGCAGGTATATATACATATATACATATATAGCTGTTAGCAGGAAAGGTGATAAGATGCTTAACCTTCGAGAGTTATCCACACAATATAACACTTACACATATACATATACAAGATTGATATGAAGAGTTGATTAATAAGAAGAAGCAGATCCTCAAGATATTGTTCATTTTCTTGATAGAAACTGGATGACGGCGAAATAGAAAAAATAAGGTGCAACGTGTTTTCATCATCCATCTATGTTTCTAAACTCTTTTTCTTTCTCAAGGCCTGCAGCGAACAATAGACATATAGATGTAACAATTTTATATGGGATGGTATAACGGTGATTGTTTGTAGAGTGGGTTACAGCAGCGAGAGATATGGAACTAAACTAGCAGATCGAAAAAGAAATGAATCTCATCAGGAAGAAATGTTTTTGTGGCCAATGTGTATGCTGGGAGACATGTGAAGATGGAAAATAAAACATTTTTCGTTGAACAGAGAGTATATATTAGTTTTAAAAAAGATGCCTATATATTGTATGCATCTTGATGTACTAAAGTTTCTCGGGGCATTAAATATTAAAAGTTTCAGGCATGATTCATCAGAGACGTAAATATGAGAGAGGAGCAGTGCACCCAGCTGAGAAATAAAAGGTAATAACCAGGTCAAGAAATATTTGAACAACTTTACTTTTCTCCTTCATTGTATCCCATATACACTTATATTACATGAATTTGTACCCAAAAAAAGGATACACTACACTTACACTTAAGGATACATTCCCATTCTCTACAACAATAACTTCAACTACACATTTCATTACCAGGGACTTGTTCCACCTCTCATGTTAATAATAATAAGTAAGATATGCTTCACTAGTTTGAGCAATATTACTGTCATAATTTCTCTCAAGGAACCGGTCGCATTACATATCTACTACTTCTTGTATTGCAGCTTTGAGGCTTGATATTTTATGCATGGGGGCAACATATATACAGCCATAAAGTTAAATGAAACAGTAAAACAATGATGCCTTAATATATGAAAATATATTTGAAAGGTATACTTATGCAAAGTGTAAATATTTTAATAAATTTAGTTTTTGACTAAATGTCTATAGTTCATATTCATATATACCTATACAATACTCGTATATACTTTCATACAGCAGCTATTGGGAGTAAGGAAAAAGGAAAAGTGTTTTCATTCTTGCGGAAGTTTTCATCATAAAAGGAGCTATTCTGTAGTGAAGTGAAATGGAATAGGTATAACATACATGCACACACACATACTCACACAAAGAGAAAGAGTACTTTTTTTAAAGGAACATCAAGAACAGCAGCAGTGTTTCCGACTGAACAAACCAAACAAAAGTTTAGTTTTCCTTTTCGGTGGAGATGCTATGCCATATATATTCCTTTTATATTTCTGCGTGTAGCTTGACTTTGTGTCTTTGTCTTGATTCATTATTCCATTTGTTTTAAAACCCATTTTCCTCAAGTCAGCAGTAAATCTCATGTTTGTCTGCTGCACACATTACCACTACAATGCATATACACACACACACACATGAGTGATGTTTCCGCGTTATTTCCACCGTCCATCCGCCCTGTTTTTTTCTATTGATATCATGTATAAAAAAGTCCCATCTGCAGCAAAAGAAGAAGAAGAGAAAAAAGGCAATAAAAGCTATAATAAGATTCATATTGAAGGTAATATATAAAACATCGTTTCAGTTAATGTACTGAGCACAATAGCATAGCCAACAACAATACCAAACAACTTATTCTCTTCTGTGGATGCTCACATCACGGCAAAATGGAATCTTTTTTTCATCTCCCGTCAATTTCACCACCACTCAAAATACTGCAGCAGAGCCACACCACACACACACAAAATAAGCCTATCTATAGTTACACTATATGTATATAACCAACGAAAGAAGAATAAAGAATAAAATATATAGAATATTCTCTGCTATTTACACAGTACATTTTTACATTCACGTACATGATAGATGAAATGATGAGTAAGAATATCGCCTTGTTTTTTTCTTTCTCTTTTTCCATTCTTTTCCAGAATTCCATAAGCAAGAGTGAGAAAGAATGAATTGGAAGAAATCAAGAAAGAATATCACAAATGAAATTTGTGTAAAAAAAAGAAAGAAAAATGGAGGGGGAAAGAGGAACACACACCAGCACGAGGGAAGGGGAAATGGGAGATGGTATTGCAGACAAGGAGCAAAGACTGAATATGAAAAAGGCATAGAAATTCGTCCATCAAATATTAATCACTTCGGATAAATGTGCTCACTTCTTTTCTTCCAGTTCGTCTGCTGGTGGTGATGGCTAGTGGCAGTAGTACAGCAGAAGTAGTGGTGTGGTGGTATAGGGCTATTCTGCTCCTGACTTTCTGTCTTTCACATTGTGTTGCTCTTTTTGCATGCATATAAGTTATATATTAGGCGGCGGGTATAAAGAATGAGAAAGAGAGCGCATTAGATTGGGGTATAGCGAACAAAGCGTGCTTGAAATATGAAAAGAAAAAATATATGAAGGCTTGTGAATTTCACGCTTTTCCCTTCAAGACAAGGCTTTCCCTTCTATCTGACATGCAAGTAGAATAGACCCAAGAAAACGGGTGCATCATCACATTACCATTATAACAAAGGAAAAAAAGTGACGATGCGCTTGAAAGGGAGGGAGACGATAATAAACTTGGTAATAATATGAATGACATATATATTCCTTTCACTCGTTAGCTCAAGTAAAAATTTATGATTCCACAAACATCCACAGAGTGTAGAGGTATTGCATTACACACCTTCCTTCATTATTTAAAGGTGGTATATAAAAAAAATCGTATTTTCACAGAAAAAGAAGAAAAGTTATTCTTTTAAAAAATGTCTGCATAACACAATGTATAGTTTAACCAAAGAAAAATCCCAATTTGCTACATAATATCATCTGTCATAAAATATTCGGTTTTGCTATATATCTTTTACATCCTACTCATCTATTGTCTTTGAATGATTTTTAACAAAGTATACTGACAATTTATATTTTTTGTGAACTGATTTTCATAATTTTTTTTGTCTTCTTCGTTTTAGAAAATATATAAAAGCAGAGAAAAAAAATTGGATGACTTATAGATATTTTGAGTGGAAAGCACGTATAATAATATGTGATTTCTTGCGCTGCAGCATGAGCATTATAATATGTCATCAGATTCACATTTTCGGTTATATTAAGGACTGAAAGAGCGGAGGTTATTATTATTACTGTTATTATTATTATTATATATTATGATTGCAAGTTTATATAGACGTCAACGATGATCACGTATACGTAACACACCTTTTAAGTGTTATGCAAACGTTCATTTCTTATGAACTTATAATAAATACTTGCATAACTAAGCATATATTATGCACAATGCGCATAGTTTTATCTCATCTTTTTTCGGTCGTCCTCATCCATTTCTCAACCGTGATAACAAGATGAACTTTTGAAAATCATTAGTGCAAGGAAACTGCTCCCATATGTAAATCGTGAACATTTTCCCTTTTTATTCTGTCATTTGAATACGTGAATATTAGATGCCAAGTGGAGATCTACGCAACAACAGAAAACACAAGCAACGTTATACACCAATATCTTTATACAACGTTTATATAGAGACGCTAAAACCCATACATACATTCACACCTAAGCATATAACAGATAAGAATGTATATCAGTCAGAAGAGATTATTTTCGCTGTAACTTTTACTCTCTTCTTTTCCTCTTGTTTTTAGCTACATTGCACATTGATGGCTTACATTATGACTTTGCTTTACGTTATACATACATACATATAATCCTACCATATAATGTTACTGCTGCAACTATACCATACCAAAATACCATTTTGCTATCTCGCTAAAATAAAAATTCCATAATGATATGATGCTCTTTGTAAATTTCCCCTTTTTCGTGCTCAAGCCTGAGCAAGCCACATTTTTTCTCAAGAAAATAGGAAGAAGATGGAAAGAGAAGAAAAAAAACTGAAAAAAAGAGAGGTTTGTTTATTCTTAAAAAGAGAACAACGACTTTACTGCAGAAGAGCAAGGAAGACGGCATAGTACATACAACACAGTTCACACACACACACACACACAGGAAGAAACAGAATAATCTCATATAAGTGAATTTACTTAATATGGCAAGTGGCAAGTAAAAATCTAGTATATTTTTGTACTACAGTATAGTATAATAATATAAAGTAGTCTTCTTCTATAACGTCCATAACACAATGTACCGGTATAATAGTAGCACTAGCATTTTTATATACCATAACCGCCAACGCCACAACTATATCCACGCCAGCCAAAATACAAATCAGGCACTGCAGTAGTAGTGGTGGTAGCGTGTGCGCTGTATTATGCTCTCTACTACAATTTATGCTGATATGTCATGCCATATAGTCAACAAAAACCAAACCATGTAAATTGTAGATGGCTTCTGTCTTAAAAAAACGACTCTGCAATCTCATACATGTATGTATAAATATACATAACTAACTCAACCTACTTTTACCTATTTCCATTTTTTTTTCAAAAAATTTACTTTTATATGATAGTCTTGTGTAGTCAAACTGAAACGAGGAAAAAGGAAGTTACTTTTTTTTGGTACTGCTGCTCGCTCAATGCTACACTACACTGGTGTACTTTATTTGAAAGTTCACCACGTACAACAACTGCTTCGTATACAATTTTTTTTGTAGAAAAATGCTAAAAATATAAAATCGGATGTATATGAATTTGTATGTAAGTACGTATATACATTCGTATTATGTGCTTTCTTAAGCTTGATTCTTTATTCTTTTGAAATGCAATCCCAAATTTGGAGTAGTATGCTAACTTTGTTTTGCTCTCCAATATGTAGAAGTAATGCGATCCCAGAAGAATATAAGCAGATTAAAACGTAGAATTGGGATTGGATCATAAGGTTGAGCCATTTTAAGGACACCAGATTTGTCAAAGCCTTAAACCTATGAGCTCTTGTGGGATGCCGGATTAGAGTATTACATTCAATATTACATTGTATAATAATTAGGTAGAATAACATTGGATTTAACCCCTTCAGTAGAATTCATTATATAATAATTCTCTGCTATCCTCATTGAACAGGTTTCGCTAGATAGACCAATCCGGGGCCATTCAGATATTTCTGTATTAAAGCCATGTTAGCAGTGGTCTATCGAACCGGAAGTAATTTTAAAATTAAATCACAAAAAAAAATCATTTCACAATACATTATTATCCAAGAAAGGCTGAGTGAGAAATACATCAGTATATATATATACCTTGAACGAAAAAGAAAGCGCAAAGTTGCCGTTTCTGATGTATACTATTACTTATATGGTTATAGTCATGACTGATGGCATATAGATCAAAACGAAAATGGATCATTTTTTTTACATATCAATATATGTTTATTTGAGTTTCTTGATCTCATTATCCCACCAACTGTCAAACTTTATAACTTACTAATAACTAATAATAACAATAAAAATAAAGCCGCATTTGGTCACAGATTTTTTTTAAAGTAGCACAAATAATCGCCTCATCTCAAGTTATGATTTCAAAATGTGAGCAGTAATAGAATAAAAACCATATTTATTTATTTATTTACAGGTTGTACGTGCATATATCAAAAGTATCATGTTGTGTTTATACAAGTGTGTGTAGGTACAAATAATATATACATATCTATAAAGGTGTCTGTTGAAGTCGAAAAAGTGAGCAAACGTTCGATTTCAACCACAAACCTGATTTTTTGTGCACTCCTTATTCTGCCCTCCTAATTCGACAAAAATAATAAAAAAGATATTCGTAATAATTCTGTTCAGCAAAGCACATTTGTAAGCATCAATCATGATATGAATGGGGGTGGTGGTGCATTGATGTGCGTGTGTGTGTGTGTGTGTGTGTGTATGGAGGAAGCACTTTATTATCTTTTGAATAATGCACATCACGATGCAACGTTATTGGTTTTTGAGGATCAACATCGGCAAAATAGACATGAAATTACGCTAAAGTCGAACATCATCAAAATCTACATCCACGGACGTCGTCGATGAACTGCGCTGCTTGTTTAGGTAAGCCAAAAGATAATGGATATTTTGAGCCAAATGAGGTACTATAGGTACGTTTGACTGCTTGTGCACATTATATCACGGCATGACTGCGAAAGTATCCACATTATTACGCTAAAGACTCATGCATTTAAAGAGCCCAAATGAGTCAAGAAAAGATAAAGGGTTATATTTGAGCAACCATTCTTGAAATAGTTGACGGATACTTACATTATTATGTATGTATAATGTGTAAAATATTTTTTTTTATGAAATGATGATGCTGGTTAGTTTGCTACACACAGTAGGTTTATATGATGATATAGTGCTCACTTCTTTTGTATGGGAGTTGTTAAAGAAGTGCATGTTGTTTGCTGATGCTCAAGATAATGATGACGACGACGACGAAGACGATGATGATGCTGGCAGTCGCAATACACCTACACTCTCCGGTTTTGGTTTACTATTAGGGCATATCTCGCTTTAATCTTTCCACTTTTTTATGGTTCAACGTCAACCCCAATCCGCCCTTTGCAACATTACTACACACTTGTATACCGAAGGCAATAATGATGATTTGGTTTGTTGGAGTAGTTGTACAAGTACATAAGAAATGAAAATAAAGAAGTGAGAGAGAGAGAGACGAAGGTGAGTTTTTGAGTTGGTTGTTTGGGATAAGGTACGTAGGTATGAACAACACGATGATGATGATGATGGTGAGAGTTTATTTATGAAACGCTGTTATCCTTCCCCTAAAACCATCTGCTACCAAATCCGTCAAAATTCTACTAGAGCCCGGTCCAGATAGACTGACACCATGACCATCAAGACTATCATCAAGAAAGGCACCGGAATCTCGTTTTTCCCGAAAAAATCCAATATCGTTAAGGCATATTTCAGAGGGAAATAGTGTCACATGCAAATTTTCGTATTACAACGTCGGAGGATGACTCACAAAAGTCATCAGAATCATTCATCATCTCCATCTGTAACTTGTCTGTTACGCTTGAATGATCTGATTTGGCATCCACCTCGACATCGCGTCCTTAATAATGCACAGTCGTTTCAATTCATCATTAAAAAAATCCTCGTATAATATTGCATGTGTGGACTGTGGACGTAATAAGGTACGCATAACACTACACTCAGGGGATTTTTTTATTACAGGCAATCTTAATCATGTTGATGGGGCACAAACCAAAAAATAAAAATAATATTGGATTAGATGATGTAGCATAAAATTATTATTATCATGCTAAATACTAATTGCTTTCGTAACATGTTAGCCTTAATTAGGGAGGGCGGCATAAGAGACAGTAGAGCAAGGCTCACTGTGTAAATGAGTGAAGCGACAACATATTGCCCCATTGAAGGCTATAACATATTGTGTGATTCATAACGGTGCAAATACATTTCCATATTGTCCCTTCGGTACTCTTTTACATAATATTGTATACCTAGACAATTTTAGTAAGGCGGATGAGTAGTCATAAAAAATACGCAATTTCAAATATTTATGAGAATGTTCAATATATAAACAATGCGTAAGTCACACGTGTGTGTGCGGTTTAATAGGCATTTTTGCATGTTTTCAATCTCAACGAGCTTTAACCAGTTGTTGTTGTTAGCAAACTTGTTTAATTGCACACTCGCGTGAAATTTAAAGGGCCATTTCCCCCCTTCCCTAGCTAAAATTTCTGCTTCTGACAAAATTCTTTATGACTTTTGCTTGAAGGAAAGGAATTAGTTTATTATTCATGCATGTATTAGGAATCTGCATCTAATTTGAATTTTCTATTTATGTATACGCACATGTAAGACAAGTATAAAAAAAA
>JAHZNC010007114.1:0-15050 GCA_027744095.1 Zhuqinia jingwanae | reverse complement strand
TGGTATTTACATATCTGTCTGTGTAGAGAAAAAGGAAATGGTAAAGTTAGTAGAGGACATGATACGGGATTGGCAGGCAGGCAGTTTATTACAAAAGATGGTAAAAGAAGAAAAGGGATTAAGGGATTTAGAGAGAGATATTTTTATTGGAATATATATTTACACTTAGATTATTTGATAGAATGAGCAGAAGAATAAAATACAAGTTTCAAGTTGGTAGTAGAGGAGTGGTGGTTAGTGCGGAGTAAGTCCGCTTTGAGAAAGTAGCGGAAGGCAACAATCAACTCAACATTTTTTAGCCACATGTCGAAATTTGTGGTTGCTTTTACGATACGCACATGACTCAATAATCCACCCACAATTTGTCAAATATACACTCAAATATCAATAATAATGTTAGCAGAGGTACAAAGGATTGCGTTGGCTTGTTAGGATATCACAAGGAGAACAAGACAAAAAATGATTCAAAAGTTTTTGAGGGAATTGGGGAAAAAAGTGTGGCTGCAAAAGTCACGAATTGCATGGTTTGGTTGGATGCAAGCTAAAAGGGTTTTTGGTTGAACAATTGGGATGACAATAAAGGGATTATGCGAGAGGATTGCACAATAACTTGTCTTTTATGTTGTATGTGTACACTTTGTACCAGCTTGCAGCTAACCTAACTCACTAAACGCTTCTTTTTTTTAACTTTTTTTCTACAAATTTTGAAAGTGTTGGATCGGGTTTAGTTACGTGCAAAATGCACAATGCACAATGCAGAGTGCACAATGAATGATAGATGGGATCGTGCGCAATAGAGAGAGATGTGGCGGGTTGCATGTTGCTTGCTCACCAACCAACACTATTTTTATCGGCGGTTCATTCATTTTCTTGTTGAAAAGAGAGAAGAGAGATGATGGTTGCTGTTATTGTGTATTTGCGTACTGTCCTATTATTTGTATATTTGAGAGATTGTGTGTGGGAATTGATGAGCAAACCGTTCCGCTACGTTCCTCCTCACTCGCTTCGATGAAAAAGGCAAAGAAAATCGTGGCCCGTCTATTTACACTTTTAGCTACTTTTTTTTAGTTTTTCACACATAATTCCTTTACAGACCAACTCACTCATTCTTTGCCGTAGCCTCCTCATTTTTTTTCTTCCTTTTTTTTGTATTTTGAAAGTAGACTAAGAAGAGGGAGGAGAGAGAGAGGGGGTACATGTTTGAAGAGTGTTTCATATCTTTCATTTTTCGTGCTGCTTGTGTTTACATATTTTCTAACAGAGAGCATCTCAATTGAGACCATTTGTGACTTGTCCCTCAATCACAAGTCAACCCCCGCTTTTCATTAATTTTGTGTTTACTTGGCCGCCTCGAAAAAGGCAAAGTAGGGTCGTATGCTCCTCAAAATGTTTGGCTCCAGCCCTTGCTCCACCCGGCGTTCATTCAGGTCCAGCACGCTCCGCTTGTGCGGGAACGCCGCAAAAAAGGGCGGGTGTTGAGCCGCGTACTTGGCTGATTCCGGGTCAGCCATGTAGGGGTCACTGTGCCCACCACCCCCGTGGTTATCCTCCGCGTAGTCGGATGCCTGCCAAAGCAACACAAAACACACACAGACACCAGTCAAGCAATGCACTGCAGGAAATTGGAATGGCTAAATACCGGACTCAAGCGTACCTCAGTGGGGAGCGGCGGGAGAAATACTCCATCCGGGCTCAGGGATTCTGGGTTGGCGTGGGTGTGCGCGGCGACACTGCCTCCGCCTCCTCCTCCTCCTCCACTACTCCCAACCAGATTGCGGAGTGCTCCAAATTCGTTACCTGCCAAAGTCAACAAAGCTCAAAATTACTCGTTACTGCCATGATGATGATGATGATGATGATGATATTGCTGAAGATCCTCTTGACTGGGCTACTGTTACATGTAGAAGTAGTATTTGTAACAAGTGCTCTTGTTGGCGGCGGGAGTCTCACCGCACGACTCCCAACAATGAGAATGAATAGGTGTGCATGTCATGTCATCATTCCCATCCACAATTCCCAATTCATGTTGCGCGAGAGAGCGGAGAGTAATAATAATGATAAGGGGAGAGGGAGATGGGAGAAGGCATAAAAATACGGATAATAATGCAGTTAATAGGGGAAGCGGTGCAGGTGGGGTGGTCTCATCATGAGACTCTCATGCGCCACCCACTAGCGTCCAAAATGGACGCTGTCCCACTTATTGCACCCATCCCCACCCATCCCACTAAAAAGCTTAAAGCATTATTGATAGCACCCATGCTGCAATGAGACTTGTTCTCAGATTTCCCTTCTTCCTCCTTTTTGTGCTCTTGCTGGAACAAGGGAAATCCGAAAGGATATCTTTGAGGATATCTCTCATTTAAATCCTGCTCCTCCATGAAATTACATTTAAATGGGATTAAGATGGGAACATAATAATAAGGAAGGAGAAGAGGAAATAGTTTAGTACGGTTCTGCCTCTTTTATTCATCCAAGTTGAAAGTACAACAGGAGCGGAACAAGGATTAGTGGATTAGTCCATTCCTTTTTCCAAAATTACGAAAATTACTTTTTTCCCAATTTTGAATGGTTTGAAGTGTGGAATGGGGTGTAGAGTAGTACATGCATTATTGCCATTGTTGGTCACTGAGCTGAGCTCCAATAACCCACCACAATCATCATGATTGCTCTTTAGAAGTATTTGTTTGGGCCTTTTGCACACAAAGGAATACTCTCTCCTCTAATCTAATTACAGGTTAGTGAGGATGGATTCCTCGGTGGAGGTGGTGAATGAGGAGTCCCTCGTGACACTAGAGAATAATCAGCGTCTTAATTAATCGTGCTCTTGCCCTTGCGTAATAATCATTAATGGTTGGTTGGTTGGCCATGTACAAAAATTGGGTCATAAAAATGGCAAGATTGAGCATCACGACCACGCCACAGTCAATCTTGCAAACCCAAATTAGTGAGGATTGGTGCAAGGGAGGGATCCCCTTGAGCAAATGAGAGCACCGCTTAACATCCCGATCGTGAGACATTAATATTGGGGAAATGAGTCATTTTGTTGGGCATCTCCGCTGGAATGATGATGATGACTTGCATGCTCTCTTGTTCACTTGCTCCTCTTTCTAACAAAGTTATTGTCCAACTTTTGTAAACGCCACTCACGAATCCCACCAATCTGCTTTATTAAGTTGGTGAGGCGTCCAAAGTGACAATCGTGAGGATGGCTACAATGAAATGTGACTCATCATCATATTGGTCATGTTGGTCATATTGGTCATATTCATCATAATCCCAACATTAGAGCATGAAATATGAACAGTAAAAGTGGAGAAAAGAGACTGTTTGCATTATCATATCATGCAGATCATGCAGATCATGCAGATCATGCTATAAAAAGGGATGAGAACAAAGCACGAGGATGGAAGAGTGCTGCCCATCATCAAAATTATCATCCTTTTGCTTGGCGACCAACTGAGCAACCACTTCTCAGAAGAATTCCATGGCAATGGGGCACAAGCACAGATTCACTTGCAAGGAGCTAGTACATCCCAAACAGCTTCTTCTTCTTCTTCTTGCAGAGTTGCAGAGTTGCAGAATTGTGGTGTTGCTTTGTGGAGCACTCTATCCGTCGAGTGGAGCGAGCACTTCTGACGGCTCACGCACAACACTCGCTTGCGATGAAGGAAGGAGGATCATGGACGCAGGCCTGATACTCCACCACAACAACACAACTGAAAGTTGCAAAGTTGCAAAGTTAATTTGCTGCTCCCTAAGTCCGTGTTGACGAATGAGCCTGGCTCTTCCACCTGAAAAGCAGTGGAGGAGCAGAGAGCTATTGAGCTATTGAGAAATGAGTCGTGCGTTGAAGCGGTGTCGTGGTGGTCGTCGTAGTCGTCGTCGTCGTGCTCGTGTCCCGGCGTAATTACTCTCTGGGCGACATGCACGCGCCAGGCTGCCTTATCAGCAACACAAATGAAATGAGGACGTGAAAGGCTGTTGAGGATGGATGAGTAATTAGCCAATTGGTTCGTCTGATGTGAACTCCATTTTGCAATTATTAACCGTTCTGCTCAAACAATTGAATGCTCTTGTCCACAGAGCAGAGTAGTCCTCAATCAACTCTTCCCAACCAACCCGCCACCAAAACGTAAACTCTTCTTAAGGAAGCAATAAGAAGAGAGTATCCTTGTGGCATGTTTTAATTCTCCCACTTGAACCTAAATTTAAACTGAGGAATGTAGAGGCCCGCTCAACTCTCTCTCTCTCTTTTCTGTTTAGCTACTTGTTCTCATAAATACATTTTTTTTAGTGATCTGGACAAAGTAGAGAGAAATGCTAGGTTGGGATATGGTTGTGAGTTGAGTTGGATTGGTTGAATAAATGAGTAAACCACAGAGGTAGGTAGGTAGGTATTTAAAGAAGGTTGTTAAAAAGTGGTGGAATGGACAGTTGTGATCCCAGACATGATTAGTGGCTGAGCACTCTCTTGCCTTTTGAAAAGGTTGCTATGGTTATTGTATTCCTGTTACTAGTATTCCAATTGCAGTGCATTCAGACTCCTCATTGATCATCATCATCATCATCATCACTCTTGCCTCAATTTATTTGAACTGCCAGCCGTAAACATTCTTTTATCCCCTTTTTTCTTGACGAGTTTTATGAGCGCTCGCCAATGTCAAAGCTGGTCGTTTGTTGCTCGCACTAGTCGCATTCCACTGAGGAAAAAACCTGACGAAATAAAAAAAAGTGGTGTCCTTGTGGTCATGTGACGTGCTAGTCCGTGTTCCTTTCATTTTCTTTATGATTCATCCACCTCCGCCTCCCACAAAAAATGGGCATTGCTCATACTATCCAAGGGCTCATCTCATCAAACCATCGGCCGTATTTTTCCCTTTTTTTGTCAGCTATTAGCTCCTCAATAAATCTGTCAAACTATCTCTCACATCCAATTTTAATAAGAAGCATGACGTTGTAATAAAAATGTACTTTTTTCTTAATGAAATGAGAAATGGTCGTGAGGAGGATGTGGAGTCGACATTATTGTGGATACGTCGCAGGGATTGCTTGCTTGCATTACACTTTGGAATGCAAATAATAGATTGTTGTGGTGATGAATTTGATGAATTTGATGAATTTGACACAAGAAGCAAGGGGCAACACACAAATTGCTTCTTTGGCACAATCACAATAATTTCAATTAGAATCAATTTGGATTTTTGGATGAAAGTGCAAAAATGATGGTAATGAGATGGGAACCACAAAGGGAGTCTAAATGTGCTCGAGGACAAGAGCAGCAGTTGTTGTGCTCACCAGTCTCTCCATCTCACTCATCAACCCAATCATGTCGAAACACTTGCGCTGGACCGCTTCTTTTTCCTTGATTATTATTAGGATAGAGGAGCACACTGAGCACAGGCGAGCAAGGCTGTAGCTGCTATTTGTGGTGGAATCCACTATACCACTAATAATAATAATAAACAGCAAGCAAACCTGGAAGCTACATAATGATGGAAAAATAGCTCTAGCCGGAATTTGGGGAAAGATCCCACTCACGCTACCTTGTTGGCAAGGCAGAAACCAAGGAATATTAGATAGGCATGTTCCCTGCCTATCCCCTCCATTCCAACAGTCACTCCATTGCTTCTTCTAGGGGATTCGATCCTTGTTTGGGAGTGAAGGGATTATAATTGGAGGCCAGAGAGAGACTGCAACGTGAGCTCCCACTCTGGCCTCCAATTCCAATCCCCCTCGCATGAAAGGAAGGTGAGAGCCAAGAGTTGGGTTTGTTTGTGAGGAGAGGCGTGCAAAGCGCATTAGCAAAAAAAAAACTCTCTTTGTCTTTACAGCTCCTTTCATTAACATGCAACCAATTTCAAGCCAATCCAAAGGAATGGAAAATGCGAAAAATGTCAATTTTGCTCGCTTCATTGTTGTCGACTGTGTGTCGAGTGAGACTGCAAAAGCGCAAAGCACAAAAAGCTATTTTGACACGAGTCTGTCAATGAGTCTGTTTTCACACTCACTCACTCACTCAGAGAGAGAGAGAGAGAGAGAGATTTGCAAGATATGCTTTATTATTGGTTTATTGGTTGGCCCTTTGTTAATAATAATAATGTAAATAAGTAAATTGTAATATAATTGTAATTGAGTAGAGTAAGGTATTGAGTGATTGAGTCTATTCTGCTTACCCCCAAATTCGTCAAAGTCAGGGAACGTAATCCCTCTGCTCTCAAAGTTGGAAATGTAGGGACTCCGCTTCACCGCCTTGCTCTCCTTCTCCTTCTTGCCCTCCGACGGCACACCACTCGACGCTTTTGCTGTCGAGGAGTGCACAAAGCGCACCCGTGAGCCCAACCTCCCCACTCCAGGGCTGGTTGACCTTGTAGTGGTTGTGGTGCTGGAGAGGGCGCTTGGGCCTCCCCGTGTCACCGGTACCGGAGCAAAGGTGAGCGGAGAGGGGGACCCCCTGATTCTGGACTTGGTCTTGGAGGATGGCGTGCGTGTCTTTGAGCTCTCGTGATTCATTCTGTGCCTCTTGGCGTCTCTTGTCGTCATTTGTGTGGTTGTGGGGGCGGCCATGTGAATGGGACGGGTGTTTGTGGTGAGTAGTGTGGTGGATGCAGTGGATGTGGTGGAAGATGTAGTGAAGCTGGTTGGTCGTCGTCCAACTCGTCTTGCTGGCCTGGTGGCGGTCAAAAGTCTACTTACCTCCCGGCCACCAGCCCGCTTCTTGGTCTGCTGATCATGTCCGGAAATGCTGCGTAGTTGACGTTGGTGTAACAAGTCGTCACCTGCGTTAAGTAACGTCACATGCAGCCATGCACTCTTTTTACTACTTTCTGTACAGTTCATTTACTATAATGTATGTATGATGTATGTAGGTATGTAGGTGTAGGTGTAGCTGTGCAGCTCATAGATCAATGGCATAGATCATAGATGTGTTTAGTGCTAGCTGGCATGATATTGTGTAAAGCAGCAGCCAAGCATGTTAATAGGTTAGGTGATGTTATCAATGATAACTTATCATCATCACAAGCAGCAGCAGTCACAGTTAGTATCTAGGTATTTATTTAGAGAATTAATTGTGACAGAGAGATGATATTGATGATAATGATAAAAGTAATGTTCATGAGCAAGTTGAGTAGTAGAAATGTAGAAACCTGGCCTCCTCAGTCTCTCTCCTTTTGTGCACTCACTTTTGCAATCTTAATGAAATAATGAGTGAAATGATGGCGAAAGTGAGATGCACACCAGCACCACTCTCGCACAACTCGACTGGGAAGAGACAAAAAAGGAAGAAAAAAGAGGAGTCAGTCAAGTGGAAAGGCTTGCTTGTTGCACAATGCACACACTCAATGGAAAGCAGAAAATGGCTGAGAAAAAGACAAAAATAAAATAAAATAGTTAGTCTGCTCAGCTCCCATTCAATTGTGTCTGATCCATTCACCATTATTGTGCCGTTCATTTCAATGACAAAATCACAAAATGGTAAAATGGGAAAATGGAGTGGTGCTGAGTGAGGCAGGCAGAGAGGACGTCTCTCTTGGCAACAGAGGTCTGTAGAGTGGAGACTCCTCTCTACTAGAGAGACATGTGAAAAATTAGCAGCTCTCACATCCTTTGCCAGCAGCAGCTCAGCTCAGACACAAGTACTCAATTAGCTAACAGTTACTGGCTGTTAGGTAGCCTTCAACTTTTTGTTGGTAGAAGAGGCAGGAGGAATAGTGTCCACAGCTAGCGGTGGTGGAATGCAAGACTCCAGTCCAACTGACCAACTGGCCAACTGTCCACCACCCGAGTGAGAATAAATTGGTATTATTAGTTTAGGTGGAACTCTTGGAACCACCATCAAGCACAACAGATATGCTTCCAATTTGCCTTCCTCCTCTTCTGCCATATCATTATTGGATGAGAGCTTTTAAAGGGCAACCTAACCTGATAACTAAATAAAAATGTTTAATAATAATGGGTTGGAGAGGTAGTAGTGTGTGGTGTGTGTGCTGTGACAACGTGCTCCCTATCTTTGGGGATTTGCATTTTGTTGGGGAAAAGAGAAGGGCTTCATTATTACTATTGAGGGTGTAGGTTTGACTGAGAGTAAAAAATATGAGGGATGCAATTTCTGAAAGCGAGATAAAAGTGTAGAATGAGCATAAATACAAATCACTTAACAATTTATCTATCAATAATAAAACAGAGGGAACAACTGAACAAATGAACAAGTGAACAAATCCAATTTGTGCACAAGAAGGAGCGAGGACTGAGCTGTGCAAATACACTGTACACTGTGCACCGTGCACTGTACACTGTACACTGTACACTGTACACCAGCACACAATACTACTAAGGCAATGGTGCGATCATCATCTCATCTCACTCAGCTATTTAAGGTTTCTTCTCTGAGCTACTCGCTCAACTCTCACCTTATCCTTTGCACAAATAGAGTCTTGCTTGGATAATAATCATAATAAAATGGACTTATTCCTCAAGGCAAACTATCATGTTTTCATCTTTTCATTTTTTCATCTTTTCATGATGATACTCTTCAAGTTAGTCAACAACAAGACAAACAAAAGTCGACTCGACTCGTTACACCCTGGATTTTTTACCCTTTTTTATTCTCGCTAAATAAATCGCTCTAGTTTGAGCACAGCACACTCACATCTAATTTACTGCATCATTTCCCAAAACTGACAGTCAATTATTTTTTGTATGTGATCTAATAACATTATTTGCTTTATACTACCCTCTCACTCCCAAATAATTCCTTTTTGTTGGACAACCTATTTGAGTGAGACTCTTTCAAAAAATGTAATATGTTTGCTGCTGATCATCATGATGCATCATCCATCCATATTATTCAATTACTTTTTTTGCCAATTTTTAGAATGCAAAGCTAAGGAAACTGTTGAATAAATCTAAGACTGCATGCATTGTTGAATAGAAATGATAGTCCAATTGGGTTGGTGGTCATATTTACCTGTTCCGGCTGCGTCGAGCCTGTACTGTACCAGCGCGGGTCTGGTATGGGATCCATGAGAATACTGAGTCTTTTTGTTGCCTGAGATGAAGCTCACATGGACACTGGTGACGGCTGGTGCGCCTCTGACCACCACTACTCCCACCAACCCAGCCAGCACCACGACTCTCTGCAAAAAATGAAATACAAAAAAAAATATAAATGTAGGTAGATATATGTATATTATGTTAGGTATATTGTGGATAGATAGATGATGAACAAGAGGGTTGAGAATTGCCCTTGCCCTAAGAAGGATAATAAAATAATGATTGTGGTGGTCATCTCTTGAGCACAAAAAAATGCAGCAAAATGCGGTGGTGGTGTGCGGAATTCAAAGTTTGCTCAATGCCTAGTTGCTCCACTATTATTAGCTAATAATGATCATCATCTTAAATTATTTTGTGATGGCCGTGCTCTGTTGCCTCGAATGATGGTCAAGACCCAATCCCTTTGTTCTCAAACTCACACATTTTCTACTTTTTTTCCATCATTTTCAACATTTTCACGGTGATCAAGTGATCACACGGTCCACTCAACCTAATCCCCAGCTCACCCAAAACGAAAAAAAAAGTTTCACAAAAAGGAGGTGCTCAGATGTAATGTGAGGAGGATGACGTAACCACAATTGCAAATTTAGGGAAAAGAGTGGAAAAAAAGTGTTGCTGAAAAAAATGTTGAGCTGATTATTTGTGAGATTGAGTGAAGCCCTTAACCCAGCTCGGTTATGAAATGGCAGCAAAGTCGGAGGGTGACTCAAGTGATCAAGTGTGATGATGGGAATGGGATTTCTCAAACTAGTACATAGCACACGTTCACATGTGTGCACATACTCAGCTTACTCAGCTAGGCTAGCTATCCTCAAAGTCTCGTACTCAAACAGTCACGGCTAATTACGCGTGACGATGGAGGCAATGTGCCAAAAAATGTGCCCTGCATAAACTAGCATTATTAAATTAAATGAAATAAAAATGTTATGCAAAAATGGAGCCTAATATTATCATACTATCATATTATCAGATTAATGTAATTTTATGCATGAGAGTCCCATTTTTATTTTTATGTGTGCGAGAGAGAGAGAGAAGGGGAACAAGCAACGGGGTTCATCACCCACCACCCAACATTTTTAACCCATCATTCACCCGCCGCCGTGGTGTTTAGTGTTTAGCTATCATTCCGTTGCAATTTCTCCTACAATTTGACCCTTGAAAATAGTTAATAATGTTGCAATTGCTCCACACATTCAACTTAATAAATTGGAGCAAAGTTGGGCCAACATGCACCCCAATTCACTAGCCCATTTGTAACTAAATGAGGTTTATGTTTTCAAAGGAGGAATATTTGGGTTGCGATATGGGAAGCCACAGTTAAGTCCCTATAAACCCATCCTTTTATCTCAAACCATCAAAATTCAAAGTGGCACATTTCCCAAAAAAAAAAATATATAAAAAAAACACAAGAGAACAACATTGGCTCAATTATAAAAATAACAAGAGCAGGACTTGCATCATGATAATTGGTAGAGCAAGGACATGGGCTCAAGGCTCCTCTTTCTTGAGGAAATGCTACCTTTTGTCAAAGTATTTGTAAAGTAAATGATGTGGCTAATGATTGTTCTGGAGGGATACAGACACGATGCGTGTAGTATTTGTGGTACTAAGGATGTGGGCTCATGAAAATAGGACTAGCTTATCGCTCTTTTGAGTGGTGCTCATGAGGGGTGGGAATTAGGAATCCACCCGCACTTGTTGTTATGGCACAAGAAGTTGTATTCTCCACGTTCCCAGTCCCAATGACTCCAGCGCTTATTATCACAAGTGTTCTTATGACACCTAACTAACTTGTTCTTCTTCTTGTTTTACTACAACACTGTTCACTACAACAACTCAACTTGGCTCGATAATTACCATGGATCACTGGACTGGAGGCGCAACTCTTATCAAAGCTATTACATTGTGCACTAGGAATAATGGGCCATGTCAACACTTTGTCGTTAGAATCCCGCGAATGCTTCCAACCTGCTTCATCCTGAAAATAAAGGGAAGGAATGTGACTTTTGTAGTTATTGTAGTACTAGAGTTTGCAGTTTGCAGTTCTCAGTTTGGAGGAGCTGAGCTCGAGGGAGGGTTGGTGCATTTTTGAGATGCGATGAGAGTGGGATCAAGTTGGACACTGCGCACTCAAGCTCTCGCGTTCCTCCTCACACACAAACACACAAACACACAAGACAAGAACATGCAAACATGCAGCAGAGACAAAGAGAAGGTAGAGCAATAGATAGGGTTAGTGCAGAGCACACACGCTCTGCACTGTGATTCACCACCATCATTGCTACATATTATTGCTGATTAAACGTCAGAAAAACAAGAATTGCAAGCATTTAATTTTAATTGAATCCTCAATTACAAATCTCAAATTACTTCTATAATTTTTGTAACTTTCAATTACAAAATACTTATTTAATATTTTCAGCTTTCAATTACAAATTACAAATTACAAAATGTAATTTCAATTACATAATTCAATTATGTAATTGTTCCCATCTCTGCTCCTCCGCGGAATTGATTGCCACCTACAGTATCCCTTCCTCGTCCTCTAAATTCATTTTTATTATGGAATGTTTTGGGTAACTGAAAATTTGGTTTAAAGTGCTTATACTGTCAGTTTTTGGTGGCGTTGAAGGTGGGAACTGTAGCCGTTGTAATGATCGCAGTGCTAGTAGCCTGGCGTTTAAAACTAGGCGAATGAGTTTGTTGTTTCCCAGTCTCTTTTAATTTTGCATTGGTGTTTGATCCCGCTTCAAGTAAATTTGAGTATTGTTGTTTCATAAAATAATTCCTTTCCTTCTCTTTTCCATGAAAATTTATAATTTGGCCTGGAGTTTGTTGATCTGTTTTTCGCCATTTAGGCACTGTGTCCCAATCAAGATTCAATTATTTTTTTGGCTTTCTTCATAAATTCAATCTTGCTCTTCATGAAGTTAAGGTTAATGTGATTTTGTACCACACGATGACAGTCTTCTGGGGTTTTAAAAAAACTTATTATCTTCTCCCAGATTAGATGAGCTGATCGGATGAGAAGAAGTTCAGCGCTCCACTTGAGGGCATCCATTTTTTTGTCTTGGAGTGGGATCGCTGCCGAACTTTTAACCTCTGTCATGTCTTGCAACATTTGAAGAGGAATTAATTGAAAACATGGAATTTTTATTGGCCGAGGCACCTTAACTATTGTGTTGTCGTTTATTGTTGCATCACGAATATTGTTTTTGCTGTATTTGCACTGACAAACACTCATCAGATTTTGAAACCCTTTTTCAGTATAAAGAAACACTTGACGGACTAAACACACAAGTTGTGTTCAGCAGAACCAAAGAGGTTCTCAAAAGTGAAAAGTTAATTGTTAAATGTAATTTTTTAATTATTGACTCATATTTTTATGTAATACATATCGTCATAAGAAGCCTGAGATTGTGTAATTTTTATTACGAAACGCGTCGCTTCTAAATAAAGACGATTTTTGTTAAAAGTATACTTTGCCTCAATTTTATTTTACTCTCGCAAAGTCATAAAAAGTAAACTTTCCTGTGACCTTCAAGGCTAATGGGGGCGCTATTATAAGAGATGCTTTCAGAATGACTTTGAGATACTCAACGAATTGTCAATCAGGAGAATCTGGTCGCGTCCAAGCTTTTCTGCCTTTTAACTAGTATTCAAGTTCAATCTTGTCATGCATGTGTATTCCTTTTCCGTGCAAGGTAGTTGACTTTGGCGTATCTAAAGCTTGGATAAATGACAATGTGTCCCCTTTTTGCCGCATCCGTATGCTACTACTTGTAAATTCGGTGCTGAGCTAACGGTTGGGAGGCATGATGTTTTTTGGGATTCATTTGCCTTTTCGGCTTTAAATTTAAATATTTACCAAAATTGTGTAAATTAACCGTCTTTCCGTACCTTCACATATGGCCGTCACATTAGAGCTGCAAAAACGTCTGGACAAAATGTCACAAAATATACAAAGGAAAGATACAAGAAAGTAAAGGTGAGCTAAAGAAGGAAGTTTGCGGTCTTGCTTCGAAAATTGGGGCAAATGACGGCAGACTTGACGAAATGCAGAACGAGATAGACACGGTGAAAGAGCAAAACCTGAAATTAGATAATAATAGGTTCTATGCACTTGAAGAAAACGTCAAGGACAACGTCTATGTTGCTGAAGGTGTACTACAAGGCGAGCTCACCAGCACACTAGTATATTTACTATATATAAGTGACATTAAAGATCTTTAAAGTTTGTGATAATAAGCTTAGAGCAATCAATATTAACCACTCAACAGAGATACATGTTTTGGCTTATGAAGACGATACCCTGCAAACCAAATTGAAACAAAAGTTCAAAGGGCCGGTACCTTTTTGCCAATGCTTATCCAGCAATGGCGTGACCATTTTTTGTCATCATGCCTGCATTGGAAGCCCATGCATTTACCTTACCACACCGCCAGTGTTACTGGCATAATATTGGATAAGGTTATTGTCACGATACAGGCTTCACCAGTATCCAATGAGAAACATGTACTGTAACCTTATCGTCCCAATAATGTAAGCGTGATGGAAACAAATAAAATGCCATTATAAATCCGTTATTAAATTGCTAAATAATTCACTCGTCAATTTTTTGATTCAATAGTACAAGTTTATTAGCATTTCATTTAAACTTTACAAACATTTTTTTAAAAATATTTAATTCAATTTTAATTACTTTCAAATGGAATTACATATGACTTATCATCAATATTTATATGCATACAACGTTTTCAAAGTTTTGTAGTTGCGATGCGCGAACGACAACTTTTGTCCCCCTACCTATAAATGGGCAACAAAGAACTAGAGCAAGGGTAGTGGATTTTTTATTCTGCATATTCCACCCCAGTCAAAGTAAAAAACATTTTTTCAAACTAGAACTTTCGCGTTTCTCAGCAGAACATGGAGAATTCATGACACCTTCGGATTCTCTTATTCTATTTACAATTTGTTTTAAATGATGCTTATTATTTTTGCACAGCATACACTTTAATTTATACAAAAAATTCTCGAACTCAAATGCACTGAAGTTGTCCAAACATCCGTGATATTGTAAATGTTGAACAGAGTGCATATTATAACTCAAAAACTCAGAGTGATAGTGTGTAGGTACTAAAGATACAAATTTCACTAAACTGCAACCACTCAAAATTTTCTGCCTGGGTAGAACATAAAATATACATGGCTACATGAAATAGATGGAAGTGCTTATATCACTTTGACTCAAGGACCCCTTGAAGGACAAATGGACCTATATAAAGCATAAATGTTCTGAACTCCATTGCTTTCCAATGCCTTAAATCATCTAGACCCCTTGGCTTCCGACCAGAGATGGGTATACAGTCCAGACCGCAGTCTGTACCGTACTGGACTGCTGCAGTCTCGACTCTTTTCAATACCGAAACTGAGACTGGTATTGCAACTCAAAAAAAGACGGACTGAGACTGTTACTGGTAGTGAAAATTTGAAAATAAGTAGACCGATACTGCTACTGGTACTGCTTTCCTCGAGAAAAGTACACCGCGACTGAGACTGCAATTTCAATTTTCACAAAAACCATACCGCGACTGAGACCGCAACTTTAATCTGAGAAAAGCAATACCGCAACTGAGACTGTTGTTTCAAACTGCGGTCTAATTTTTGCGGTATTGTCCTATCAAATGCATCTTAAGTCAGTATACGGTAGATACCACGCTCTTCTGTGTCTGCTAAGTGCCACGAAACGCTTAAAGTATAGTAAAGGTACAAACGCAGGTCATTTGCGATGCATACATTTTATGGGGGGCATATTGAGATGAGGATTTTGGGTGTAGTAGGTTTAAATGCATACCGATACTTAGACTGCTACTGCAAATTTATTAAAAACCATACTGCAACCGCGACTGCAAAATTTTAAACAAACATACTGGGACTGAGACCGCCACTGCAGTTTCATTAAAGCGCATACTGAGATTGGTACCGCGACTGCAAATTTC
>JAHZNC010007113.1:0-12403 GCA_027744095.1 Zhuqinia jingwanae | reverse complement strand
GGATTCATCAATCGGGGCACTATCGTATTCGGAGTTTGATTGATGTCGGAGAAATGTTCTAAGTTCCCTCTCATCTTCTTCAAGTATCTCTCTCATTTCTTGAGTTCGTTGATGTATATCCGTACAATACATGTCTTGGCCCCAAATATCCCTGTCATCATCATCGTTGTCTGTTTCATCTAGGGCTTCATTACTCTCAGCATGATATTTGGGGTATGAGTCTTGTGGAGAAGATAATCTAAGTTCTCTCGAAATTCCTTCTGTGTCTGTTTCCTTAGTAACCGATTGCACCTAAAGAAAGACACACATAAACAGATACGATTCATGATGCAGATTGAACAAAACACAGTCAACGTAAACCACAACTAGGTTTCCATTCACCACGTTGTGATTTACATTGACTATGTTTGTTTAATCTGCATCATGAATCGAATATTCTACAATCATGTCGTCGTCGTCGTCGTCGTCGTCACTCTCTTCTTCACTTGATAACTCTTGTATGACCAAAATCAGGGCCACAAGCTCCGGCTCAACAAGCTCCAAGTCAGAACTTAATTTCTGGCGTTTCTCTTTTTTCTTTCCAGCATATAATGCATCGAGTTCTTGCATAAGCTTTGATGAAGCAACATGTTTCTCAAGGGTCTGCTCGTTGATATCTACGCAATCAGAGGAAGGTGTTGTATATAAGTTTAGAATATTGACTGGTTCAATTGGAATTGGCGGGGCAAACCGGACACTTTTACGTTTTTTTGGTGTGGAAGTAGAATTGTTAATTAAAACTTTATCTGTGATATTCTGAGCTGGAACTGTTTGTTGAGAACTGTGTGTGGCACTCGTTGTTAAGTTTTCTCCTACTTCTCCAGTTTCAACTGGCAACCTTGTTGCATCTCTTGAATCAAAGATCTTGGTATTTTGATCTCCCAAG
Source organism: Zhuqinia jingwanae (assembly GCA_027744095.1). Taxonomy (NCBI): domain Eukaryota; kingdom Metazoa; phylum Arthropoda; class Collembola; order Entomobryomorpha; family Paronellidae; genus Zhuqinia; species Zhuqinia jingwanae. The sequence goes on along the minus strand of JAHZNC010007113.1, from coordinate 11,478 downwards.
TTTGGCTCTGATTGTCTTTCGTCCGGATCCATCTTTGTTGATTACCTTCTACAGTAATTAACAATATCTGCCTATTTTACCCTAAATATACAAGGGTCAAATTTTGTTGATCATAATTCGTCCTAATGAATCAGAAACAAAACACTAAATTTTTCAAAGTGCGGAAAATACAATAAACTTGAGCTCTACGTTTGAGCTCCGAACAACAACTAAATAGGAAAAATGAAGTTTGTCTCGCTATTTATACTTTACGAGAGAAAAGGGACGGACGTCTAAGCATTTTTTAAGTTTAATACATTGGTTAGATACACTATTAATTAAACACATGTAAGATATGCAATGTATGAATAATTATGATACACAACTATACTAAACTGTGTTTTCCATTGAATACAATGTGGTATAGGACCAAAGTTTTATGATTCTAAATGTGTAATAATAATATTATAATAAAATGATAATGTGTTGATATAGAGTAGTGAAAAAACAAAGTTGGGTTATGTAATCGTTTATTCATCATAATACATAAGAAACATTTCATTTCCGCGTTTATATAATCATTACAAATAAATTCATCCGTAAAAAATACTACTTACAATACTAAACAAGTTTGTCAAGAATAATTGTTAAAACAAAAATATTAAATAAATATGGCGACATTACTAATTAATAATGTGGGTAACTATAAAACTAAAATGTTAGTTTAAAAATTCTGGAATCGTTCTACATTTAATCATCATCGCGCAACATTTTGTTGCGTTTCATCCTGTGTTTTATGTCTTGTATTGTACCCGGGAATATGGCAAATATACTCGTTAATGATACCACCTCGCGTTACGGCCTTCTTGTTCATCGTCATCATCATCATCATCATCGTTAACGTAGATTATTTTCCCGACTTTACGAGCTCCTACTCCTTCAACCGTTTCTTTCTGCAATCAATCAAACAAAACAACAAACTTGTAAAACATGTACAAGTCGACACCATGCTGATTTCATCAGTTATGGAATATTCAATCATAAACATATAGCAACATTGTAATTAATACCCGATATGGTGTGTGGCCGGACTCACTGTAGCGAGGCAAGGTCTTACTAGAAGGTGAAGACGACGGGTTGGCAGCATTTGATCCTCGTTCGATTTTTTGTCCAGAAATCTTTCTTTTTCTTTCATGTGTAAATTTAGTAGGCAAGGGAGGAGGCTTCATCTGAATATTACTCCTATCAGTCATTAAACTAGACCTTCCGCCTCGCAAGTGTGAAGGCGGAGATAATGGTCTCGTTTTTTCATGGTTTGTTTTTGTCTTTTCATTTTTTACAGGAGTACTTTGATTAGCAATCTGTTTCGGGATAGTTGATTTACTTTTTGCGGCAGGTTTGGGCGTAACAAGATGACCCTGTTCCAGCTCACTGGTACTAACCGGACTACACTCGAGTGATTTAGTTGCTACAGTCACCCTTGCTCCCTTTTCAATTGGATGATCGGATGAGATGCGATCAGTATCAGTCCTTGTTGATAACATTGGGTCATATCCTTCCATACATATGTCCTTTACTGTGTCAACCTGCCATAATCATACAATATAGTGAACATTTAGCCATTCATAAATCTAAAAGCATACTAAAGATCATTTAATTACCAATAGTTTTCTCGCTTCTCCAATCACACTCTTAAAAATTGTAGACTTTGCGACCCGTTTCTTAAGATCAGCCACAGTTATATTGTCTATTTGTGGCTTTTGTTCATACATGGTGAAACTTTTTCCAGTGGCGTTAGGCTCGAATCCACATACAGTCTTTACAAACGTCAGATAAAGGAGATAAACATAAAAATCAGCTTGTTTGTTTGAATGGTTCAAATATAAAAAGAAAATACTCGTAAAAAACAAAACAAATTTCATCCTCACATCACCAAAGTCGTAGTAGAAATTTGCAAACACCTGGTCTTCAACCCACGACGCTGTCCCTGTTTCTCGAGGAACAAATTCGTGGTTTGGATTCATATAACCTTCTAATGCTACCGGATTAATACCTTCAAATTAAAAAAAAAATTAACGGGACAAATTGCCAATAACCAAACTTGTAGTACTTTTAACTTAATACTCATTACTACTTACAGTCATCTATAGTTTCCTTGCTTGTCCCATAACTTGAGAGAATTCTTGGCAAATGGGCATGATTTAAAACTTCATCAATAGTAAGTCTCTCATTCAATCCTTCTTTGATCATCAGCTTGAGTAAAGGTCCAAACTCCAATATTGATTCGCATTTTGCCTCCAAAGTCTCCAAAATGTTCTTGTTTGTAGTTGGATCCTTTATAATCTTCCCATGTAATATTCGTTCTACGTATTGCTGCTTTGTGGTCAAAATTGGATCGTATAGCAACGGACTTCCAGAAAAAAGCTCAAAGATTATGCAAGCAACAGCAAATACATCTGTCCGCTTGGAAAATCGGAATTCCTTGGTGGCCTCTAAATCCATGTAACCTACCGATCCCAGATGAACTCCAGATTTTACCACAGGATATCTCTAAATAGACAAAATTGTATTTAACACATAGCTTGAGAGTTATAAGCAGCATAAAAAAATTTACTACTGCAACAAGTGTCTTACATTAAGTATTTGGGCGGATCCAAATTCTCCAATTTGAAGGGTATTGTGCTGTGAGATTATGCAGTTTAGCGGTTTGAGGTTGCAGTGAATGACGTTTTTGGAGTGTAAATATTGCACACCTTGAATTAAGTGGAACGAGAACCTAGCAGCATTGAGTGGATCTACGTTTCTCATTTTGCGAAAAAGATAATCTGCAACATAATATGCATACACTTGTACAGTTTATTAATAAAATATCGAAATTATAACATATATATATATATATATATTATCTATAATTACATACCAAGTCCAAGCTCCGTGATTATAAAAGGCTCAGGGCCATAAAAAGCCCCCAATATCTTTGTCACACGATTGCATCTTCGTAGATACATTAACATATCTCGTTCAAGCCAAGCCGTAGCAGACACATTATCGAACATGCACGTGAACTTCTTTACAGCAACGTCTCCGAGATGAGTGTGAGTGGCTTTGTAAACAATGCCAAAAGCTCCTGACCTTATCATGCCGCAAAACTTTAAGTTACTTATGCTCATCCGTAATGAAGCGTGGCAAGTTGACTGCCTTGATTTCTTTACACTGCAATCATGGGCTGCGCCATGATAATGATTATGACTACCAAATCTTTCAAACCTGCCTTCTTCTGAGTTTAACCAACATTTCGCAGTATGTAATAAAATTCCAAGGTTTCCAGGATCATCCTACATTAATATGGTCCATAACAAATCAATACAATATTTCATATCATAAATGTTTTTTCAATATTACATCCTAAATAACATAAGTAGTGTAAATTTAGCTTTAAAGTTACTTACATACGCTAGACTTAGCTCTCCACCGTATTGTTTATGTGATCGCGCACCTGGTCGCCCATCTTTTACCCGTATAAACCAGCCTTCCTTGTCTTCTACAACGTGTTCGTCTATTCTCCAATACGGCAAGGGCTCACCGTATAGATTTGTAAGTCTCTCTGTATTATTATTCGTGCCTCTAATTCGCGGCACATATGGTCTTTCTGGTGGATTCATTCTAGCAAACCACATAAAATTATCCCTTTGTAAATCACAAAAATCGAATCATAAATATTCATAATTAATCAAATATTTAAAAGTCCACCTTAAAGAAACAAAAACAAGGCACAATGTTTCACCTCGCACAATGATTACCAAATGACCAGAATATTACTACATAAGGTTGCTTTTGAAGCCGCGACATGAGTTGGGACAGATAAGGAGTTTTTTTTTATAAATAAATACAAAGTACACAAGTGTCTGTACATCAATATATCCATCAAATATGATTATTGAACTTAAATTTTGGGTATATATCTCAACTTCAACATTGAATAAATGTCATTTGTCCCGTGGCTGGGTAGTTTAACACACCTACTTTTAATACCCCATCATTCCAAAAGTTTTAAAATTTACAAAATCCATCTTGGATCATTTTTGATTGTTTGTTGTGATTTATGATAAAACATAATAATATAACATTCCCAACAAGCTCATTATAGAGTTTCTGACATGTCTGGCGAAGAAGATGAGAGCTTATGCTCTAACGAGATTGAACGACTTGAGTCAGAAACCGAATCCAACGATTTCAGACAGGAAACCTTTGACTCCTTGTATGAAAGATTAAAATCACAAATCATAAAAAACAGGTCCCGTCCCAAAAGAACCAAAAACCTCACCTTTATTCGAACCAAAAAGACCTTGCGAAAACCACGGAAAGACAAAGATTTATTAAAAAGAGATCAGGGTCTACTTTCTTTACTGAACTCGAATCCGAAACAGGTAATATATAAAAATGTATACATTATACGTCATATCATAAAACCGTATAATGTTTATTTTCTCAACTTTTTTTTAGAAACATAGAAATTCTACTGACATAGATAAACCAGATTCAACCAATAAAAATGAGGAAGGTTACATACTGATACCAAAGTTTTCGCCGGTACAAATTATAAACAGTTATGAAACTCTATAAAAAAAAAAGTGAGAAAAGCAAATGCGCAAACAATGTTTAGTATGTGATTATATTTTTGCAATGTCATTAGCGTAAACCAGTTCGTAGACATGTTGACAATGATGACAGCAGTTATAACCCAGATTCAAATGAAGATACTGATTCCTCCTCAGACAGTAGGAAGAAGAAAAGTAGGAAAAATCGCAAAAGAGCTTTACAAAAGACTAGAAAGGTACTACCATAACACGTATTTATGTCTAATTTTACTAAAATATATTTTGTAATTTGAAAGGTTGCGAATGATTTACATGATTTACAATTGTGTTTGTGACAAAACCAATTAACCTAGATCAAACCAGGACGTCATCAGAAAGCAAAAAATATTGGCAGTGACGACAACCAGGATTGTGCCATGCAAAATGATGATGATGATAAAGAAGAAGAAAAAGAAGAAGAAGAAGAGGAGGAAAATATCAGTGACTGTTCCCTTCCATCAATATTATCCCCAATCGATAGCGAGCAGACTGACGATGAAATGGTAGCTAAATATTAAATCAATAAAATTCCTGGGTCCAAATGTGCTTTTCAATCATCACCATACCACAATTTCTGGCTATGTTAGTTTAAAATAAATATTTTTTTTTCCTTTATAAAAGAACAACAAAAATCATAAACACCAACTTGGCAGTGACGAAAAAGAAGAGGAGGAAAATATCAGTGACTGTTCCCTTCCATCAATATTATCCCCAATCGATAGCGAGCACAATGACGATGAAATGGTAGCTAAATATTAAATCAATAAAGCTCCTCTGTCCAAATGTGTTTTCCAATCATCACTATACCACAATTTTTGGCCATGCTAATTTAAAAAATAATAATATTTTTTTCCTTTATAAAAGAACAAAAATCATAAACAACAACTTTGTAGTGACGATGAAGAAAAAGAAGAGGAGGAAAATATCAGTGATAGTTCCCGACCAGAAACATTATCTTCATCTGATAGCGAGCAGAGAGACGAGGAAATGGTAACAAAATATAACATCAAAAGAGCTCCTCTTTATTATTGGAATTATTTATTTTTATGTACGTTTATTGTAGGAAACCTTAGCCAACCCACCAAAAAAAAAGAAAAAGGTAAAATGAATTAATAAATTGTCAATGTTGTTTTTTGTAACTTTTATCATCAGTGTTAATCCAATTTAACTGTTCCTTTAGTATAAATGCCAAAAATGCAGCCGAAAATATACACATCGACAGGGTCTGCACCTGCATTATACCAAAAAACACAAAAAAAAATATGATGAATTTCCTTGTCCCCATTGTGAACGAAGATTTACCTCGAAACAATATGTGAACACTCACATAACAGCGGTGCACTTGAAAAAAAAGGTTCATAAATGCAAGTGGTGTGGAGAGAAATTTCTTTACGCTAACCAGCTAAGACGTCACCAGAAAGAGTGTAATAAGAATGAAGATTGATATCAATCACCAACGTGAAATGTGTATATGTAGTTAATTAGAAAGGATGCACGTATTCATGCATATTTTTTTATGAACTTTTGACTTATTTCATTACTAATTCAAGCTTTCAACCAATCATTTATGTAAAGTTTTACATACCTTAAAAATGTTTTTTTCACTAGCTTGTATTGTTTTGTAGCTTAATTTTGAATAAATAGACCTGTTTACACATTTTTACGAGTAATTACATTTTAGACGCGTTTAATGAATTTTGTATATGAATAGATTGTACATGCCTTGGTATGATTAATAAAAATAATAATAAATGGTTTCATTTGTTGCATTGTTTGTTTGTTAATACTATTTACTTTATAATACATAACATTTCACTTATTTACATGGTTACCTTATACTATTGACATGTTTCTATCCTAATTAATCATAAATCATAATTTTGTCGAAATCACAGCTAAACCGATTTAATCATAAACGCTAATATTTAACGCTTAATTTATTCACAACACAACTAATAATTTGCTTTATATAATAATATAGAGAATAATAATATTATTAATATTTCTTCTTATATTAGGTTCCTTGGATTCTTTATTTTTTTTTTTGTTAATTTCCCCTGTTGTTTTTATTTTTTTGTCTTGCCGCAATTTTTGCCTTTTGTTTTTTTATCATCTGCTCTTGCTTTTCCTTTGATGCTGCATTATATACAGTCATAAAACATTGGTATGCGTCGTCTTTAATTTCGTGCCTTTTCTTGCAGTTGTCATCTCCACAGTCGAACGTCTTGACAAAAGTATTTTTCGGAACTTTTACATTTATTCTTTTGGTAGGTGTAACGTATTCATTGTCGCCATTCATATTATCATCGTCGTCGGTCATGAGTGATGATGACCTTTTCATCGTTGTATCTGTTTTAACCTGCAATCACGTAACCAACAATTGAAATGTCTATAAACAACTTTGTATTTAAAGTCATAAAGTGGTACCTGAGGGCAAGACATCTGTTTGAAGCTTGACAATGCTTTCGCTTGATTAATTCTTCCAATAGTAGCAGAGTTGTCCTTGTCCAAATTGTTTACACTATTTATGGCAGGGTTGTCTCGCTGCTTGATTACCTTTGTCATGTCGGCAATACTGCTAATCTTTATTATCCCACACTGATCATCAGTCAGCTTATTCGTCGTTTCCGGATCATAAACATGTTGTATAGTGTTTTCTGCGCTCTGTGTAGATTTTCTAAATGGCATGGGTGTGTCTTTATTTCCCACGAGAGCCGTGGTACTTCCTGTTCCCAAATTTTCTAGAATAAAATTGTAATTTGTAATAGTTTAAAAATAATTTTATTGGCCTCGATCATGAATAAATGAGATTGTTAATTCACCTTTATTAAACATGTTGTTGGCATTTCCATCCAAACATAAATCAACCACTGTTTCAACCTGTCCAACGAACAAAGATACAAATTATATTAGTTTAGAAAGTCTAATCCATAACTAACCTAAATCTAAATGCTTACCAAAAGTTTTCCCGTGTTTGAAATTATGTCTTTAAACATTGTAGAATTTATTATTCGGTCTTTAAGTTGATTTGCATTTAGACCGTTTGTTTCTGAATACTTTCCAAAGTGATCCACTGATTTTGTATTACAAGCCACACTGTCTTGAGACTCGACCCTGTAAGCAGGCTAATAAAAAAAACTAATTACAATTTTAATTTTACAACAATTACATGTTCGAATTACAATTACATTACATTACCAGTTCGTCACAGTCATAGTAAAAGTTGTGGAAAACTTGGTCTTGAGCCGACCACGTTGACCTACTGCTACGTGAAATATATAAATCCTTTGGATTTACAACAAGTTCCGTTGCAACTGGATCACACCCTATAAGGTACTTTCAACTACTTATTTCTACTTACAATCATCCGTAGTTTGTTTACTGGTTCCATAAAATTTCAGAATTCTTGGCAGATCGGCATGATTTAAAACTTCGTCAATAGTAAGTCTCTCATTCAATCCTTCTGTGATCATCAGCTGCAGCAGAGGTCCAAACTCCAATATTGATTCGCATTTTGCCTCCAAAGTCTGCAAAATGTTCTTGTTTGTAGTTGGATCCTTTATAATCTTTCCCTGTTTTATGCGTTCCGCATATTGCTCCTTTGTTGTCAAAATGGGATCGTATAGCAACGGATTTCCAGCAAAAAGCTCATAAATAATACAAGCAACAGAAAATACATCTGTCCGCTTCGAAAATCGCAGATCTGAATTTGCTTCAAAATCCAGATACCCTGAAGACCCCAATAGGTGTCTGGTTTTAATGACAGGATAATTCTAAACAAAATCACAGCAAAGTTTAGTACACTGCCACATGGGAATCACGTTCAAATTTTACATTTACATAATATTTTATCACTTTGTACTTCGAGTATCTGGGCAGACATAAAATCCCCAATTAGAAGAGTGTTGTGTTGAGATATTAGACAGTTTTGTGGTTTGAGGTTACAATGGATAATGTTTTTTCCATGCATAAACTTCACGCCTTGCATCAATTGGTAGGAGTAACGAGCGGCATTTTGCTTGTCAAAGTTTCCCCATTTTCGATGAATAGTATCTACAAACCAATTCATAAACACTCATAAACACTCATATCATCATATGAGCATCAGTGATATGACTGATGCTCATAATGTTATACGTATTTACTTACCATATGGTAATTCCATTAAAATGAAAGGTTGATGGTCGTAAAATGCCCCAAAGATCTTTGTCACCCGATTACAGTCTCGCAAATATATTAAAATGTCTCTTTCACGCCAAACATTGCAGGATACATCGTCCAATGCGCATTTGTATATTTTAACTGCAACGTCCCCAAGAAACCTGTGCCTGGCTTTGAAGACATTGTGGGCACTTTCGTTTTCCGAACCTATCTTTGCCTGAAATGCCAAGTGTTCCTGGCCCATTCTCAAAGGTATCTGACGAAGGGATTGGGTTGACTTTTTTACACTACATACATGGGCATGGTGATGACGATTAGCCTCATGTCCAAACTTTTCCAATCTGCTCTGATGGGATCTCAGCAAACTTTGCGCTGTGCTCAATGCCACCCCAATATGTCCAGGTTCATCCTGTGAGAACATGGTGGCAAACCAATCATGAGTTAAGAAGAATTTTTTAAATAATTACAATAAATTACGAATTAGTAGTAGTAGTAATTGCTAACATGTTTAAGATTAAGCTCCCCTTTGTAATTTTGGTAATATTTAGCACCTGGCCGGCCATTTGTTTCCCTTACATACCAACCGCTTTTGTCCATATAAACTTTCTCAACAATATCGCAGTATGGTAGTGGTGCTGAATGTTCATCTAGTACTACTTCCTTAAAGTCTTTCATGGACGCAACTGAGGTTAAATCTTTATCTTTTAATAGATCCATCTTGTCTGGAGATTATACACACGCTAAAGGTCTACTACTACTACTACTACTACAACACTACTAATTCTACTACTATTCAAATGCTCAGTCCAAAATATGATGGTGAATATAATCAACTGGTAATATCCAACCTGTTCATAATTAGTCATAAACATTCCTTTCAATCCAAAGTTATTCACATACAATATAAAAATAAAAACACAACTTTGTGGCCTAGAGGATGGGTAACAAATGACAAGTATATGGATTCCGACTTGCTTTTATACCAACAACTTGAGTTGAGTGGCATCTCTCTATATCATATTTGTTCAGGTACTACAACATTGTGATATGTGTACCGAAATAACGCAAATAGCAAATAAGTGAAAATGCATATTTGGACAAATTTTATCTTAAAGACAAATCTTTTTAGTCCAGTTGTGAACCATTTTGATTGTTTATGATATGGTATTATCATAATCCCAAAATTCTTGATACTTTAAATCATTTAGTAATGGAAAATTTCAAAACCACCTTTAGGTACGGTACATGCTGAATGGTAAAGCTCAATTTTGCAAATTACACACACAACACTGGAACAACAAGTCAAGAAATTCATACCGTCACTTGAGTGCATGTTTACTCATGTTGAATCATGCGCATGCATTTGTGAAGATACATCTACATCTAATTATGGAATGAAAGATCCATTTTCCCCATCCCATCCCTATGCTGTATACAAGATCTAAAAATCTGCTTCCATAATGGATCATAACAACACAGCACCATGATTTATTTTATTTGAAGGTAAGGATGAGAATGGCAACAGAAATTCAAAAGCATTATTAGTTTTTAAATTTTAATTCATGATTCAACTAATTGTAATATTGAATGCTATTGATTTTGAAGGGACACATTGAGTGTATTAAATGTGGAATAAAAATTAAATTTATGATGACGAGGTGCAAACCCCATTTCATATTTAAGTAGTAATCTAATCTAATTGAACAATTTAAGTCAATTTTTACATGGCAACTACCAACTTCCCCCGTTAGTGCTTGTGCATTCAAGGGATATATTTCCTTGTTATATATATTGTAACTGAACTCATAAAACAAATCATAAACAAAAACTCATAAACAAGCTAAAAATGAGTGGGTAAATATCTCCATAGTAGGTTTTATCCATGTATTTTATTTAATATTTTTCAAGCACACTGTATTTCATCATTCATTCCATAATTTTGATAGGTATGTTTCCATTATTATTTGAGTGCATTATATTAATAAAGCTGTAATGACCTGTAAAAACATACTGAAAGCGAACCAAATATTTACTCAGTCGTATCCGTTACAGCTTAAATGCATATATTTTTAAGAACCACAATTCAGTTATTCACAGATTTCCTCCTATAATGCTGCGTGGCTCATTTATTTACTTATTATGAACTCAAAAACTATAAACCAAATTTAGAATCGTGTTTTCGTACAAAAATTTACATTTAAATTCATAAATTTATGGATGGTTATATATTTAAATTCGTAAATGGTTACTCGTTTTAAGCACATGCATCACTTTTCCAGGCAAGGGAAAAATATATAAAACTAAACTTTACTCCTGAAGAAGAAATTGAATAAATTTCGAAAGCTAGAGATAAAAACTTTATCGACATTCGTTAAACCCTAAAAAATTATTCATAAGGAAAAATACTTATCATAAATTATTATCCCTTAAGTACACGCATGGGTGCAAATTAATTTAAATTTTCTCAGGAAAGGCAAATATTTTTATCATAAAAGATCGAATATTTAGTGCATGCATACCTGCAAATTGATTTAACTTGTCCAGTTAAGGCAATTATTTTTATCATAAATTATTATCCTTAAAGTACATGCATGCCTGCAAAGGGGTTTCAATTTTCCAGGTAAAGGGAAATAAATTTATCATAAATTATTATCCTTAAAGTACATGCATGCCTGCAAAGGGGTTTCAATTTTCCAGGTAA
>JAHZNC010007112.1:0-11308 GCA_027744095.1 Zhuqinia jingwanae | reverse complement strand
TGTGTGGATTGGATTGTGGAGATGATGATGGTCTGCTGCTGCTGCTGCTGGTGATGATGAGTTGATTTTATACACCAACCAAAACTACATGCATGCATCCATCCAACAACCAAGCATTCCAATCCAATACATTTTAAATAAAATACACCTGGTTGGCTGGACTAAAAAAATGTAAAAAAGCATTCTGTTTTCCTTATTAATACTACACAGACATCATCTTCTTTTTCATGATTATCATGGACAAAGTCAACCTACATAATATTATTATTTTACTTCACAACAATATTTACAATTTGTAAATTTCCTCCGCCGGTGAAAAGCAAGCTGGCTTTAAATCACGGAAAAGAAGGGACAGAAAATGTCAACCAAGAGTCGTCAGTAAAATACAATTTAGACTTTTTTTCTGTTGTAAGACAGGATTAGACAATTAAAGTAGATCAGAATTTAGCTGTACATAATATGTATTAAATATTGTTGTCATTTACACCTTTTCCTCCAGCAGCAGGATATTTGTAAGCACACAGATGATATAGATAGAGAGTGGTCAAACATGATGATGGTCAGATGACATCAATCAATGGGAAAACCAAACAATTTTAGTCACAATCAAAGTGGTAGTAGTAAAGTATTTTTTTAGAGATTGGTTAGTTAGATTGAATTGCTAATACTTAATATAATTTGTGCCTAGAAAGAGTGAACAAAGTGCTTTGCTGTATTTTTTAAAGTGAAAGGAACATGTAAAAGCGTCTCTTTGCGAAATAAAATTTAACATTAACATATATATACCTAATAGTATAATTGAATAGTTAGGAGGTTCGCCTGTTTTCACCTGTCCTACTACTAGTCCTAAGTGGCCTGTGTAGAACATAATCACAGACAGGAGAGAGAGAGAAGTGGTAATAAGAATGGATGACTTGAACAATGGACAGTTATGCATGTTGTACGAAACGCTGCAAAGGGCAACATCCCAAAATCCAGATGTTCTCAAACAGGCCGAGCACAAGTTGTCCAGTTGGGAGGGTCAAAGTGGATTTTACACTTGCCTGTTGAAAATCATTGGGAATTACAGTTTTGACGCGAATACCCGATTCCTGGCATCAATTCACTTGAAAAATGGGATTGATAAGCATTGGAGGAAGACAAATTGGTAAGCTAAAAAACATCATATAGAATCTGTCTATTAAATTAAATGTTTATCATCGAAATTTGTTGGTTTTAATTGGGATCATTCATTGTAACTGTCAATAGTGTTATCGATGAAGGGGAAAGAGTGGCCATCAAGCTCTCCCTGGAACAACTGATGCTTGTCGAACCAGCCGTCAACATTGCCACGCAGCTGGCTATTGTGATATCGAAAATTGCAAGACTGGAAATTCGCGAATGGCCAAATCTGCTGCCATTGCTGATGGATTGGATCCGTAGCTCGGACGTGGACAAGCAGTACCGCGCCCTCCTGGTGACATACCATGTTATCAAAATATTATCCACTAAAAGGCTGACCGGTGACAGAAAAATATTTCAAGACATGGCCAAAGAAATATTTGACTACTTGCTGGGACTCTGGGAAACATTGTTTATGGTATGGGCTAATAGCGGTGCTCCAGGAGACCAAGGAATTCACAGGGCTCATTATTCCCTTAAAATTCTCAGGATTTTGTGTGTTCGGGGGTATAAGACCCCACATGAAAGTGAATCCGTGAAAAAGTTCATTTTTACGGTGATGCAAAGAGCAAAGGAGACGCTGGAGTTGCGTAAGTTTTCGGATTAAAAACTGTATTGATTTTTAGTAGGTTTTTTAGAGGCTTACTTTTAATTGTAATATATTTATTTTTAAGGTTCCACTCGTCAAGACACTTCCGCCTTACTAGAAAAGCACATAATTACCATGTGGAAGGTTGTTGCTGACCTTTTGGAAATTCACCCCTTGTCATTTGTCCCTTTTCTCAGTGCTGGCTTGGAATTCGCTGCGTACTTTGGTTTTTCGGAGGAAGGACGCGCACTAGTCTTTGAACGTGTTGCGATACACGCTCTAAATTTGATGAAGGCAATCATGCTCTGTACAGAGTTTCGACCACCGCGCACAGTTGAAGCAAATATTGGCGGTAGAAGGAGTAGCGTCAGTATGGCCACTCCAGAGACAAGTCCGCTAACATATGAGGCTGCTGAAGTTAAAAATAGATTTTTTACTCATGATACCCTCACGGTTTTGGTGCGGGTATTGGCTACAAGATATCTTCCTTTGACGCAACAAGAGATGGAGAGTTGGAATGAGGATCCGGAAGAGTTTGCCTTGAGAATGGAGGAGACTGGAGAAACTTGGAAGTATAACTTACGGGTAAAGTTATATTGGATTTTAAGATTTCCTTCAAACAATAATAATTAGTCAGGCTTCAATAATATGAATATTTGTTTTATTTTATGATATTTATCAGCAAAGTGCAGAGACTCTTTTCGTTACCTTCTTCAAAGAATACCACAAATCTGTCGAGGTTCTTCTCAGTCTCCTGAACGAATTCGAATCCCCACTTAAGGATCCCCAAGATTTACAAACAATTTTGGCCAAGGATGCCTTATACAACGCGACAGGCATTACGGCTTACGAGCTGTACGACGAATTTTCTTTCGACAACTGGCTTCAATCCACGTTAATTCATGAGTTATCCTTGCCCGTGCCCGTTTTACATCGGAGGATCACCTGGCTTGTGGGCCAGTGGACGGGGGTGAAAGTGAGTCCGGATTCAAGGCCCACCATTTACGCCTTATTGAGAAGTGGGCTCAGTAGCACCGACGTTGTTGTGAGACTGAGCTCCTCTCAAGCCCTAAGACTGTGCTTGGATGATTTCGAGTTTGTGCCGGAGCAATTTTTGCCTTTTATGCAAGACACGTTTCACTATTTGTTTGGGTTGCTGCAGGATGTACGGGAAAGTGACAATAAGGTTAGTGATCGGGGTGAAAAGTCCAATTAAACAAAAATTCACTAGCGGTTGATGTATTCACTATTGTTTTTTTTTTCCTTTCCCACAGATGAGGGTTTTGCACACAATGAGTTTCCTGATTGAGCGAATGGGTCCTCACATCAAATCTTCCACGCAAATTGCATCATTGACAAAGTATCTACCTCTTTTATGGAATACAGAGCATAATATGCTAAAGGCCGCGGTTGTTTCTACTTGCATTCAATTGGTTCATGTGAGAAAAATTCAGTATTATACGTTCCATTTAATTTTTAAAAAAAGAGAGTGTATTTCTAGGTTAAAAAATGCGTGTTTGTTTTCTTCTTTAGGCATTGGGTTCCGAAGCATTGGCACTCCGCGAATTCGTATTCCCCATCATTCGAATCGCCACCGACCTCAACACCCCCGAGCACGTGTATCTCTTAGAAGACGGCTTAGATCTCTGGCTAGCTTTAATGGAATACGCTCCAGATCCTCCTGAAGAAAGCTTTATCCAACTCGTAGATAATCTCCTGCCTCTCCTCTCAATTTCCACGGAGCATTTGAAAATGTCTGTGACTCTGGTCAATTGCTATGCTCTTGTCTACCCCGAAGTGTTTGCGGAGCGGTTTGGTGCTCTAGTTTGTACAGAATTAAACTCGAGCATATCCGACATGCGAGTGGAAGGAATCACAATGGTTCTAAGGGGTGTAGAAACGCTGCTCAGAACCAGCCCAAATAATGGACCTCACGCTGTAAAGCCAATCATAGGGAAAATTTTTCAGAGTGCGCATGATGGGCTGGATACGCCCATGTTACTAAGCCTTTACCTTAGCGTGGTATCCAGGTTGTTGCTGATTTCGGAGCCAGTTTTTCAGGTGGGGTTGGAATATGTGGGACAAAGGGAAGGGAAAACGGGAAGTGAGGTGTTGGCGCAAATTGCAGAGATGATGTGTAGTAAAGTGCAGTATATAGTACAGCCCGAAAGGAGAAAGTTGATTAGTATTGCCTTGCTAAAGTTGATGTCGACATGTGAGCAGGTGCGGCAACATTAAAAATTACACAATAACACGTTTTCAAACAACACACATAAACAAAAATACAAGTTTTCACCATTCAACAATAACATTATGTTTTTGTATAGGTGGTTCTTCATAGAATTTGTGGAATTTTCCTCGCAGTCGCGGAAACGTTGAATGACATAATGAAATCGGATTTATCGGGAAAATTCGTAGAGTAAGCTCTTATATTTGTGTTAATTTTCCTGCTTTCAAAGTTATGATATAATTTTTTTTAAATTTATGGAAACGTATATTCGTGTTTATGCCATTTTTTCGTTACAGCTCTCTGTGTGTCATCGACTTTGACAACAGCAATCATGAAACGGATGAGGTTGTCACTGAAAACGATCTTCGCAAAAAGAGGCTCGCCTCCCGAGACGTCGTCTACACTGTTGATCTTATCCAACTATTTAGAAACGAAGTGAACAATTTACGAATGCGCGTGGGAGAAGCACACTTTGCAGAGTTGTTGAGCACCGTTGATGTGGAAACTATGCAGATGGCCAAGACCTACTTGGAATAAAAAATGAACTGAATAGAACAGCCATAATAATTATACCATTCTCTGCTTTTCAAATTCAATTTAACTTTAATTAATTGTAATTAAATGTATTTTCATCTGATGTGGGTAATTTCAGCTAATTATACAATTTATAGGAAGTTACACAAAAAAAAAGATAAAGATAAAAAGACTTGAAGCGCTACTACCTTTAGAATACATTTTACTGTAGGAAAAAAACTAAAATGCGATAAGTTGTGTAAAAATGAGAACCAAGACACACTCAATTTACAATTTTATGACAATGCTTTATATGTATAATTTATGTAACACTTGATTCCTGAACCTGACTCTGAAACGTGTTTTTTGATTATTGAAGTAATCACCTTATTTTGTGCATCTATTTAATAAATAGTTTAAATTCTCGATTTGTGAAAAAAATTATATGCGAACGCAGGCGCACCAATAATACAGACCAGCATTCTTTCTTCCTTTTCTTGAGGGCACGTCAAATAGAAAAAAAACATCAATATAAAAATACAGTTGACATTATACCATATTTGTGCCCTGAAGAGCATTGTATTATGAACTAAATGTTAGTAATAAGAAACAAAAAAAATTAACAAAAAAATGTTTGTCGCAATTACGCAATTCATAATTTTTCAAACTGTATTATTTTGTAGTTTTGTAGGATCGGTGTACGTTCTTAAAATATGCGTAAAACATTTCTGAAATAAAAATAAAATATCTACATAAATATATATTGCGGAAAATTTGAAGATATATCAAGAAAAAATCCATTTATTCCAAGAATGTGTGCAAGCAAAGCCTTCATGACTTGTTATTTATCCCATTTTCATAAGGATTGTTGCTTTTTAATCCTCCACAAAAAATGCCAGTGTAATAACAAGCGAAGAAAGTCAAAACTGATGTTACATACTTCACTAACGAAACTGAACGGAATATAAGACTATATTTGCATTTCCATGCGGATTATACTCTACTTAGTTCCTATTCCATCAACACAAAATGGAATAAAGATTAACTTGAAACTTGAAACCTGGCATGATGAGGCAACTATGCACAACTATCGTATCTTTTTTTGGTCCCCAGGATTCTAACTTTATGAACGTTACGAGAATGCTACTATAGTGTTCAGTTGTATGTAAGATATTAGTAATGGAATGGAACTCTATGGAGTATATGGTTTACTGACGATGAGATGGTGCGTGTTAAGAAAATATGCTTCAGGAATATGCAGGTATAATGTAATATTCCAGAGATAATATTATAATGAATGAGGTATAAAAACTAAATATTTTTTATTGGAATGCGAATCTCGAGAGAGGTAGAAGGAGTTGAGTGAAGAAGAATAAATAATGAATGAATAAATAAATCATAAAACTAAAACTGTTATCTCTTTGTAAATTGTTTCGGGAAGGCAGTCAAAAGATTTTCTTTTGGCTTTAAACAGAAAAATTCTCCTCCTCAGTTTGGCCCAAGTAGAATTTTGCGTTCTGTAGACAGTAATACATAACAAAATATAATAAAATGTGATCAAATATATAACATGATAAAAAATAAATGTATATAAATACACACACATTTTGGCATTGGGGACGCATGTCATATATTAATAAGCACCATCTTCATTATGTAGACAAAGCCCATGAAAGCTCACATAATAATAACAACCATCCTATAAACACGACACACCATCTTTAAATCCCATTTTTTTTTTCTAATTAAATAAATAACACCACAAAAATACTCATATGCGTAGCTTTATTATTTTGAATATATAAATTAAATATACATACTAATAATAATTTATTCGGTTAGTTACCCGCGACAGTATTATACTATACGACAAAAAAACAAAAGCATATAGTATATAAATCTTTTACATATAGCTTGGCTATAAACGTTACTTGACGTAAATTTCATAAATTGCATTATTAGTATTAAATCTCTTGACATGATCATTATAACAAGGACTGATTAGTTATTAGTTCATTATTTTTTATCATAATAATAACGAATATTATAAAGCCACAAGTGTTCTTTTAGTCAGACAAAAACAATTGACAAGACAAATATATATATATTTTTAACCCAAGTCAGTACTTGAAATGCCCTGACAGCAGCAGACACAAAAACGTACCATTATTATGCTCAAAGTCATGATCTCAAGTTGCAATTGGAAGATATATTTTTTTATGTTGTATTATTAAATCCTGATATAACATTGATGGGCAGAGCAGCAGCACTTTGATTTTACATTAAAAATGCACTCATTAATACGTCCACATACACATACAAATGCACGACACTTATAATAATAATAACGACAACAAATAAAGATAGTTTCTACATTTATATGCATGTCCCAATATCGCATATAATCGAAAATTTCCACTAACAAAAAAATGAAACACTTAACTACAGTAACTTGCATTGTATGCTTTGCGCAGTATATAGTATACATTTTTGACATGGACGAAATAATTTTGTATTTTGTAACCTTCTTTTGCCTATAAGAGGAATGACATGGATAATTTTTGATTTATATATTCATAGTTTTTTTTTTTTCAATCAAAAGTTGCCCACGAAGCACCAAAAGAAACAGAGTTACCAGCTTGTTGTTGTGCGCCATTTCTTGTATTTCCTCCAGTGGCTGCGGGGGGAGCCACACCATTTTTCTTGATGAAGGATGAGGGAAATGCAGATGAGGTCGTAGTGGGAGCTCCAAAGGGATCACTGTTGGCTGAGACGTTAAATGGGTCATTGGAGGAGGAGGATTGAGAGGTAGTAGCACCACCACTTTGATTAAAAACACCACCATTACCACCACCGCTGCCGCCGGATCCAGTGAAATTCATCTGTGCAAAATAGTCAGTGAGTCCATACTCACTGAGTAGCTCCGCATCAGTCTTGTCCTCTACAAAAACATTGTTGTTATCTGTTAGCAAATCGTACAGAGGATTTTCTAAGGTAAACCCTAACCCATCTAACTCTAAATCGAAACCTAGCCCGTCTGGGGTGTCGAGATCAATGAGATTCTCTTCTGATTTACTTAGTCGAGGCTGGATTCCATTCGAGTGTTGTCTCCCCGTCATTTCCAACATCAAATCGTTCATTTTAGACGCGGACGAGCTGGTCGACAGAACAAGATTGTCGTCAGAACTGCGGAGATAATGGTGATGCGAGGTGGAGGCAGAGAGAGTATTTTTTTGGATAGTTGAGGGGATTGACCTGCTCGAGTCAATTGATTCGAAAACTTTCAAGGAATTTGGATGAGGTGCGACCACAGAAGAGGAGGAAGCACCGTGTCTGCGATAAGCTTTTGAGGTGTTGGAGGCTGGAAATTCAATGGCACTTGTACGACTGGATGCGTGGGAGGGATTCACGTGGAATTTTGAACGGATATCGGAGTAGGCTACGTGACTCTTGTGCTTGACGTTCTTCCCGCTTTCTTTTATCTGAAAATAAAATAAGATTTTTAACACTGTTTTTATAAATATGCATTATTTCCTTTTAATTCTGTTAATATTTTTAAATTACTCAAATTAATTTTCTCACCGATCTCACGGCAGACTTTAATGCAGAATTTTGTTTAACTGACTCGAATATGCTTTCACTTTCTCTTTTTACGCTCATTATCACAGCTTTCCCGGCTTTTTTGATTGCAGTCCTTTATTGAATCATGAAAACATATTGATACATACTCTATCCATAACTTAATGTAATATAAAAATGTCTAAGTGCTAATTATTATCTTTCATATTTTGCTACCCTACCTATTTTGATTCTTTCCAAAGCTACCAAGCACCCTTAATCCGTTTTTCCCATTAGCTCGACTCGATCTCCACGCAAGGGATTCCAACTCAAACTCGTCAGACTCACAAGACCCACTCTTGATTTTTTCCAGTCTCTCATCCATGAACTGCTGGAAGATTTGCAGTTTTAAAAGTTTCTTCTCAATGTAATCTCGATGTGTGGGATGAGCGAATTGAACAAATCTGAAAACAATTTATTTTATGAAGAATTAACGATATTAGAGGACATGCCTTTGATATTTATTTTACAAATCAAGCAAAAGCTAGGGCATTTTTGCGCTCCCATTTAAAAAATGCATTTCACTTACAAATCCGAATCAAATGATTCCCCATCATTCCTCACCGCGTCCTGATAATGACCCATTAGCTGAGCCAAAGCTCGTAAAAAAGCTCTTGCAAGTCCATCACCCAAAACCCTCTCCCCAGTTAGATTTTTCCTTAACAAATAAACCACATCTTCCGGCATCGCTTCCAAATCCTCTGGAAATGGAGTTGTCACCGTGTCAGAGTCCGCATCCACTCTTACCACCTGTCCAAGAGATTCTGCCGGAATGCGGTCCCACACGGGGAGAGGCACACCAATCAGGAATGGCATTGGGGCTGATAGATAATCTTGTAGTTGGAGGGATAGTACAGGAATGAAAATGTGTTGCCAGCTCATTGGGAACAAGAAGAGATTACTCGCAACCACTAAACTAGACAAACGGGAGATTTTTTTCGAGGTCACCACAATACGTCGTTCAGAGAGGATGGCAGCGAATAACGTCAGCATTGACTCGGTTGTGAGAGCGTTGTAAAATTCACTCACATTTCTCTAAAATAATATATTTATTATGTAAAATGTAACATCACGACATATTCTATTATTTCAACGAGTGCGCGCGAGTATATAGCAAAAATATAATATTTATTTTCTCACATTTTCTGGAATCGAAGGCAGAGAAAGATCGCTGGGACACGGACAGATGAAGGGTTTCGCATGCGTTGGAATGTAGAGACAAGTCCCAGCGTCCGGAATCGAGGTAGCGTACATTCTTTCGAGAAAATTTATTAGCTTGCCTTCCTCCACCTCTGCCAGGTAGTTTAAGGCCCTGTAAAAGATTTCCTGCCATGGGAGGAAAGTTAAAAAGAGAACACAGCTTTTACTTCCATGTGGATGTCGACAGTAGCCAAATGTCCACTTGCTGTCCTCATTCGTTAACACAAAGGTGAACAGCTCCACAGTTTCGCTGAGAGATGGACAGGGAAACGCAAATTGTGCAGCGGTTTTTACAACATCCGCTTTACTGTAATTCGACGGATATACGGATTTAACTGTGGGGGAAGGAGTAAGGCCATTATTTGTGCTACTGCTGCTTATAACTTCACTAGGTGTGCGGTGTAAAGGGGAATGCTGATTTGATGAGGCGCCATTTGTATTTGTGCTTCCTCCACCAACCAAAGTCCATGGTGCCTCGACTATCATGTAGCATTCAAATAGCTTTTTTACTTGTTTCCGGTTCCGGAGTCGAGAGCCCATATTTGACGAGTAATTTCCCCCCGCAAGGTCGCAAATCAGACTGATATATGTAGATGAAGAGAGATGTAGGGAAAGAGAGCTAGCTACAACGGGTCAACATTTCTAAATTTGAATTTAAAAAAAGTATATAAAAAGTAATAAGTTTCTTCACGATTAAATTTTCATATTCATTATTCATTTAAATAGAATTCAACTTCAAATATATGTAGGTATATTGTATACCCAAACAATAAAAAAAGCTACAGGTATGTATTGCAAAAAACCCCAAAGTCAACCATCTGAATGACTCATTCTTTTTTTCTAATAAAAAACCAGAGAAACCGTCAAGCAAACGTGCTAAGCTGCAAGTGTCAAAAAAGTACAAATAGAAGCCCAAAAGCGTTTAAACTATTTATTATTACAATAAGCCATGAGTCATTTTAATCCTTTTCAAAAATAAGAATAAAAAAATGAATGATAAAAACTACAGTTTCAGTTTCATGCAGTAATAATCATCAATAGCCCACTATATTATCACCATACTTGTCAAAATGTACTCTCAATACTGCACTCATGCTATAAATTTATTATCTCAAAGAACGATAGTAATGGTAAATAGCAGTTTAAGCACGTCTCGTTTCTCAACAGACACAGACGACAGATTTCACAGATTTCATGGAAAAAAGTACTTTAAAATAAATATGTACGTGCACGAATGGCTTCCATACGATACGCATGATTTTGATGTTATATTATGATTCATCTTTGAGTTTAAAGTTTAATATACAGCTTTAAAAAATTTAAATTAAATTAAATCTTTAATTTCAAGAAGCAAGAAAATGAAAATGAACACGGTTATTTTAAAGGTTGTAATTTGTAATTAATCAAACTGAATTCCCCTGGATACAAATAAAGAATTATATTCTTTTAAATAGTAAAGTTGTTTATACCTTTCGAAGCAAACAAACGGCAACTGCAGAGATTACCCACTATCATGATGATGATGGCGACAATGATGATGACGAACCATCCATTTTAGGAATGAGAATGAAAATGGGTTAGATAATTTTAAAAGTATTTTTCTTCAAGTTGTGCGTAAAGTAAAATACAAACTACTTTTCCATCAAGTTCATTCCATGATGTGATGATATTGATAATGAAATACTTGATTTGGTGACTTTCTCCAAAACTACACATTTAAAACTTTCGCAATTGAACTACACTAATAATAATAATTTATCTTGACTTGTCATTTTGCAATGAGAATTTTTTAAACTCGTTTTGATGGAGCACTCAGACTTTTTTTTAAAACTAAATTCCGAAATCAAACTTTGAAATGATTTTGATGATTTTACTCTTTCTTGCTTGACCTTTTCTCAGGAAGAATTTTTTTCCAACTGCAAAACAAACAATAATATTTTTTTCAAATGTGGGATAATAATTTGCAAATTTCGCTGAGTTTTATCCACCACGCAAAC
>JAHZNC010007111.1:0-15619 GCA_027744095.1 Zhuqinia jingwanae | reverse complement strand
TATTGGACATATTAATGCCCTTTTAAATACACTAGGGACTACTTTATTGCTCAACCTTGTGCTAAACAAGTGAACCAAAATTAGTAAAAATGGGGGCCCACATAGTTTCATAACTTTTATCGGAACAATATTATTGGGATTGCATGAATTGTTGCATTTTACACTTTTCATTGCACTGCCTATCTCCTCTTTCCTAACTTGAACAGGTTCAAGGTCAACAACTTTAGTCTTTTCATAATTACATGCTGCCCTGTATTCCTGCAACATATTACTTATCCTATCTTCATTATTATTTTCTTCCTGAATGGTAAGTGTATTAGCTAATATTTTATTAATCTCAGATTTTTGGTACACTCTTTTTTCCCTTCCTCCAAGTATGTGATCGGTTGTCGATCTTTCTTTCGAAAGCCAGTGAGCTCATTGACTGTATTCCACATTGAATCAGATTGCTGTTGTTTGTGAAATTTTTGCTTAAAATAAACTTGCTTAGCCTCAGTCATTTTGTAGTTAGCTTTGTTTTTGGCTTTCCTATAGTTTTTACAATCTTGTGGCGTTGCAGTCTCCAGTTTGGCCTTTGTCTGTAATTTATCTGACAATAGTAGTAGTGAATATGGCTTATAAGATGGTTCATAATAATAACAATGTTCACTGATAGCTAACCAACTGGTGGTGGAACGTTTTGTAGTGCAAGTATGGCTCGCTCGTAGAAATATAGGCCTAGATGGGATTGAATGCATTATAAAAACGTCGGGTTATTTTGCAGTCAATGTCTTTCATCTGATAATAAAGTGTAAAGAGGTAGTAAATGCTTGAAGCGTACTATATCAATCAGATAGGTACATTCTGCAAAAGGCAGCTAGATTTTGGTAGGTGGTTTGGGTATTACTTACCTGTGTTCTTCTGTAACATGTACTCATGTAGCTAGGTATATTATTTTGGAGTTGGCGACAGAATCTCGCTAGCTGCGCTCCACTCTCAACCTCAAAGATTAAAAGCTAGTTTTTATACCATCCTCCCTATGATCATGGTTTTAAGAGACCCAAATTGTAAGAGTAAAATGTAAATTTTCATGAATAAACTGCTCGATATTTGAATAGTGTACACAGTTGTGTATGTGTGTGTGTGTTTAGTAGTATGGCATGATTCTTCCTCCTCCTAAATGCACATACATATATCAATATATTCCACCTTTATTGTCACATTTCTCAAAAACGGTAAGTGAGGAAAAAATGGTATACAAATCGCTTTTGTTAAAAGTCCGGCATGTATTATCCGGAGGGATATTTTATAATAATGGAGCTAAAGAAAAGGAGCGTGTTTGTGTGTGAGTGAATGAATGAATCAAGTTGAAGACAAATAGGTAGCCCATATATCACACAAAAACATGTGCTCTTAAATGGATGATATTATTAGATTTAAGGATAAGGGAGATTTCAAATGAAAATCGATACATGAGCATTGTCACGAAATGGCTGTATATTGATGAACAACGCATTTGTGCACAAATTTACGTCACTAAAATTTATTCAAATATGTATAAAAATGTTCTAAAGCAGGCAGCACTTTTTTTGTGGTAGAAGGAAAAAAAAGTTGATGATCATCTCATGTTGATGAGGAAATGGGAAGTGTAATTTGTTCATGTAAATCAGCAGCAGGAACAAAAGGACATGTAGGTATATACATTCAGCGTAAGTTGAAGTCGCCTATGTATAATAATAATAATAATATGTCAGTGTTCCTCCATTCTCTGCTCCTTTCCTGTTTATATAATTTGAAGTGATGGATGAAGGTTTATGCTTTCAGCAGCTGAAATAAATAGATCATATCAATCATCAGGGGGAAATCTACGCCATTTTTTGCTATGCCTTTCTTTCTCGCTCACTGCATATTATTATTTTTATTATTATTATTATTACTACTATAAATACTAACTCAACTAACATGTTTCCATAGTTTTGCCCATTTCTCTCTCTCCTTCCTTCTCTCTTGAGACAAGTAGGATGAGGATAATGATGGAAGCTGGGATTTAGAATACACATTCGGCTATTCACCACAATATTCAGCCAGCTTTCTGTAAGCACAAATATTTTTTATTCAGCAAAAATGTGCTAATTAACACAAACAATATCAAGAACCTTTCTCCGAAATTCATTTCCATATTTATGTTTTTGTATTTAAATATTTAATTTAATTTTAGCCGGCTATTATGATAATGATAACTGATAACGCGGAATAAACCATACGAATACGTAAACGACTCACAAACTTTCAATTGTAGTCACATTTTTTTTCATTTTTCAACCAGTTTTCCAAGCATATTTTGCATTATGAACGGCTATAACATTCAAGTAAAGTACAATTTTGAGTACATGCCTGTCGGCCTACTTGACTATCCTGTGTATGTACTATGTATTTCCCGGCCTGTCACATGAGTTATCATCATAATCATAAGACTTTTCCCCTATTTCAAAAGAAGTGTGTGATGGGCTGGTTAGCGGACAAATCATGCTCCTTTTTAAAGAAATACAGAAGAGTTTACGTAATAGACGAAGATATGATTTGCATGAAGGAAGTTTAGGCAATTTGGATTTAAAGGAACAAGCGTGCGTATTAGTGGCATTAGGAGAAAGAAAAGTAGCAGTGATTGTTGTGTTGACAGTAAATAACGAGGCATATTAACTATTTCAAATGACTTTATTCAAACAAGGTTCAAAATGAAAGCTTGCGAAATTCTGCTGTGTGCCTCTCCAGCTATTATTGAGGCTGCTGACATATGTTTACTACTACATCCTCCATTTCATCCAATATAGTCCTCCTTTTAAAGTAAATTGGAGGAACAAGTGAAGGAAATAAAAGGCAAAGTAGTCTTTTTGACACGAAAAGAAATTGCGACCATTAAAGGGTTTTTTACTTCCTTTTGAAAATGTTCTTTTCCAGAAGACAAGTCTGGAGTTGGTCATGTGTGTGCGGAAGTGAAACAAACGAAATAAAACATTGGAGGATTATTATCCTTGTCGTAGAGCTGGAAAAAAGTGGAAGCTGAAATATTGTTGCTAAAAATTTACAAGCACAACAACTTTCCTACAACTTACAACTCGTGTTAGCAGAAAGATGGCAGGATCATGTTCCTTTTCTCATTCGGAACTAGCAGCGCAACAGCAACAACAGTACTGGTAGCTGTGAAAGTGGAGGAGGTAGAGCAGGATTCTATGAAGGAAACTAAAGGACGAAAGTAGTAGCATGTAAGATAGAAGGAATTTTTTAGGTCCGACAGTAATATTCAGGCAATGCGTACCATGTATTGTAGACATGGACAGAGGCTGCCGCTAGCATCGAGAAACCGAAGTTTTTTTTACCGAAACTAGCCATGTCAAAGGCATACAGAACTTTACATTTAAAAACTCATAAAATAGAGCTGAGAAATAAAATCATCACTTAGAAAGGGATAGGAGCTGAATAAACCGTGTCATTAATACACCCAGCTTTACCGTTTAAAATATAAAAACCTTTATGGCCAGGTTGGTGTCAAAGGCTATGCACTTGCATGACTAGCATAACAACTACACAAAAGTGCCTTTCTCCACCTCCGCTAACTGAGCAAGAAGCTGGATCCTACTAACCACCTCCATATTCAATTCCGCATCTTCAGTGGTGTGTTATGTTAACCCTAAATACTACAGGACACGCCAATATACTCAACAGTTCTCTAGATGCAGCTATATTCTTGAGCTGCAGTTTTGTGCAAGGCAGATAATATGGTTTTCATGACTTAATTATTGCCTACTCATGACCTTGATCCACATGTTGGATTACACAAAGGCCATTTACATGCCAGAAAAAGTGCACAAAAGTAAAAGTTCTCCATCTCAACAACAACCTGGATCCTATTAACCATATTCCTATTCAACGTAACGTAACGATATTGTTTGACCGTTGAAATAAATTTAGCAATACCAATACCAACCCGGCGTCTTCAGTGTCATGTTACTCTTCGTGAATGCTGAATTCAATGTCACCACGTAACTTTGGTTGTTTATATTGATATTTTAGTACATGGTTCTCCTTGAATTGTTACCATATGGAGATAAGAGCATTGTTGCGGCTAAAAAATGATCAAAGTTTCTTCTTTTTTATCAACATGCAAAACAACAATCTAAAAATTAATTTTCAGCTCTCAACTCGTGAATCACCTCCTGGGGGAGTGGACAGATTAAAATTTTCAATTGTCATATTCGTTGTCAGTGCCCTCAATAAGTAATGGTGGTACGCCAAATTTCAGGTCATTTGGACGAGTGGTTTAAGAGAGATTCTTTTTGGCGACGGTTGGATTAGGTTAGCTCGATATAAAGTAAAGTAAAGATAGGTTATATTCTGGACAATTAGCATTATGCGCTTGAATGGATGTATACAATCCAAAAACCCAACTCTACTGACCGGAAACTTGTTTTCAAGGTGGTCCCTGTATTTTTGTGATATTTAGCTAACAATAATAATATTACGATACCCTAACACGATCAGTTATAATAATAATTCAAATTTCAGTTAACTCTACGTTGAAGAGTGGTGGGGAGAGTTCCACGAATGTTTGCCACTCCATAAAAATTCTCTTATCTTTTAGAAAAAGCAACCAACAGCATTTTGATTCCCCACGACGGATGACCGGCACAGAATTCAAGGGACAATTCATTTTCAGTTGAAAATAAATTATGAATTTGTATGGAAAGTTTGAACATGAAATTAAATAGCGCAAATGTTAATGCTGGCAGAAGAGCGAGCTACATTGATATCAAACTGAGCGTTTTTTGACGCCGTTATGTAAAACGTTGGTCATTATGATGATGAGCCTGATGATGTATCGTGGCTACTCTCTCAGAGAGAGTCTCTCTGCCTTGCTAATAGGGAAAAGAATAAATAAAATTTGTTGGGTTGTAAAGTTGGTATGTGCCAAGCAGTCTGTGCTGATGATGGATATTGACCCCTTGTCTCACAATCCGCTTTTGTGTGGACTCAGTGACACAGAAGAAAAGCTGAGCATAGTGGCTACACAAAAGAAGGTAATAATATCCCTTAAATGATGCAGTAATAAAGGCATTTCCTCTCTTTTGTGTGAGCTGTGTAGCTTTGTGAAAAGTGAATTAGTGAGAATTCAAGGATAATACCTAAATATTACTAAAGCACCTTCAATATACCGTATAGCTATGCATGTACAAGCATTATTCTCACTTTACACAACATTGCCATTCCTTTGGTTTATTATGGCTCTCCTTTTGTTATCATCAACAAATCAACAACCGTAAACTGCGTATATTCAATTTCAATATTGCTAAATGCACTTGGGCATACTATCTAGTTAACATTGTACCCACAGTGGAATATTTAGCTATTATACTTCTTCTTCTTTTTTAAACTATCATGACTGTTGTATTAATAGAAATGTAATATAAACAGAGGAGCAGCATAGGCGATAAGAGAAAAAGGTCTTCTTCTTCTTGGTACACCCTGTCCACTAATCCGATTGACAAATTGTTCCCTCTCTGAGAACCCCGACCAGTCAGGAGTCAACTCTGCTTCTTCGTTGTGGATGGAGTAGCTGAGAGCACTGTGTGAGCCAGAGACAACAACAGTAAGGTGAGATATGAGAAATAAAAACGTTTAATAATAAAAACAAGCGGTTTTAATAAAGATTCTCAGACTAGAGCTAAATAGTCGGGACTGGGATTAGCTTAGCTACACATAATAATCAATCCATTATTATTATTATTATTATTTTTATTATTATTATTAGTAGTAGTAGTAGTAGTTCCCAGGAGTTCCCAGTTAGAAGGAATGCAGTTGTGCAGCAAACACAGCTGCACTTATACAGTTTTACAATTGAATTTGAAACTTGAAATGCTTGATCATCATCATCATTATTATTATTATTATTATTATTATTATTATTATTATTATGCTTTTGATTACTTGAGCACACCTGACAATTATGAATGCCTTTTCCTTTTGATAAGTTTGATTGATACATGACACGACTATAAAGTATAAAATTTAGAAAGTCAATAAGCAACAATGCAATACACGTATTTTATTCCTCCTCTCTATCTGCATGTTAGTGCGTATATATGTATGTATTTATGACGAGGAAGCATATAATTTTAATAGTTGAATAATATTTGATGAATAATAGCATCAATAATGATGACTGACTTAGCGTCGTCGTCCCAAGCAGTAGATCATTCACCAGTGTTTTCACATGCTCATTACGATTAGCATTATTATTGTGAGCATGATGATGCGTGTTTTTTTTGCTAAATGCTTTTGTCAACAAAAAATGTTGGACCGATATACCGAACAAATGAACAAAATGAATTGCAAGAGAGGAGAGATGGGAAAAAATGGATAAATGGATGGTGAAAAAGGGAAGAAGTTAATAAGCTTATTTAATGGCATAATAATGGAATACAATTGACAGTGATACAAAACAGTTCTGTGTTGGTGCTACCGCTGCTTCTGCTCACTAATAAAGCTTACCTTTTAACATAAAAGAAGGACAACGACGAGGGACAAAAAAAGAAAGCACATTATAATGTGCCTCATGTGTATGATGATGATTGAGAGGGTATATGATGGAATCAAGAGCCGAGAAGACTGACTTGACTAATCCTCTAATTCTTATTCTGAGCAACAGAATAGCAGCAGTTTAGTCTGTTGGCAAGGAACATACCTATGCAGAGGAAGGATGCTATAATGCAATGTTTGTAAAAAGACGCGGAGGAAAATAGGTATCATATTAAATGGACAAAGCACAAGTCGAAAAAATCTTATATGCACCAACTTGTTTTCATCACCATTCTTCCAACAACCCAAATTATTCCACAAAAATTTGTAGTTTATAAAATCGATTTATAGTTGTTTAGTTCATTACAGAGTTGTAACAGAGTCACATATAAAATAGGCACACACTACTTTATGTACCTAAATAAATATGTAGGCATGTACAGTTTGGGATAAATCCTCATCATGATTACCATCCTTTGCTCTATTCAATTTACTTGTAGCATAATTCTTTCTTCTTCTTTTCAACAATCTGCGCTCAAAATATTAAAAAAGAGGAACTAGATGGATGTATGATGAGTCCTAATGATCATCATAATTTTTTTCCTTTTGCTACTTAATAGCATTTATTGCATTAGCTTGGCCCATTCATCACCAACAACATCATAAATATGCATCATTATTATGACTTATTGTAAAATGACTACTTAGTTATTGGAGAAGGGAAGAACATACAGCCTGAATTTCTTATCAAGTAGTAATAATAAATCTTGGATACGTACTCATGTGTACAAGCTAGCTATAAAGTGTAAAAAGACGACCACATTTGTGTAATATAATAAGAATAATAATAATAATAATAATACATGTGTGTCGAGTTGCTTGTAGTAAATGGAGATACAGAATTAAAATGATAGTTGAGTAATGAAGAGCGAGAGAGAGAGAGATATATAAATTATTATATTGGTGGCAAATAGGAAGATGATGAGCAAACTAAACTGATGATGGTGATGATAATGAAGAAGATGATGTTCATGTTCTCATAAAGTTTGTGCCTTGTGTGTGTGGTGTGTAAATATAGAGCCATACGGCAGGTAATTTAGGATCTACAAATGGGAGAGAACACAGGAGGATTAGGAATCTTCCGAATGTTGGGTGCTGCTGATGATGGAGAAGCAGTTGCAAATGCTTATTTGAATTTAACTACTAGCAGCCACTATATGCACACGGTGTGCGCCCAAATGTGTGAGGATTCAGATGTGCGATTTATTGTTCGCAGATATGGATACCACATTTGCAAAAATGAAAAACCAAATTTGCAAAAAAATATGCAATTTTTATTTCAAAGTTTTTGATTTTTAAAATATCTTATACTATTAACAGCAGTCATAAGTCATAACAAGCAAAATGTTTTTTTACCTCAATGATTTATCGCTTTTTCTATTCAATTTCAATATTAATAATACATACAATTACACCGTGTTAGTATCGAGGTACTATCACTAATTTTTTCGTAGTGTGGGAACGCTATGCGATTTTTTTG
Source organism: Zhuqinia jingwanae (assembly GCA_027744095.1). Classification (NCBI taxonomy): domain Eukaryota; kingdom Metazoa; phylum Arthropoda; class Collembola; order Entomobryomorpha; family Paronellidae; genus Zhuqinia; species Zhuqinia jingwanae. The sequence continues at coordinate 7,527 of JAHZNC010007111.1, read as the reverse complement.
CACCAATTTTAAAAAATCATTTTTTCATATTTGTACTGTATTTAGTACAATTATTCAACGTAGTTTCATTTAATTCTGTATATTTGCGTCTTTGGAGTGGTAATTTACTGTTCTCATTATATTTTACTCAATTTTCTACTCTATTCTGTTCGGTGTGAAGAGCATGCACGAATTTCCACAAAGATGGCTTTGGGTGTTGTATAGATCTATTTAATAATTATTCCACCCCTCAACTAAATTTGACGTTCTTTGGATACCATTTATCACTCTGTCATGCACATTCCAAATAGCCTTATCAAATGTAGCATTTCCCCAAGATGTGCCAATGTTTGTGAGCAACTTTAAAAGTAGGTTTTACACCTAATGAGCTAACATACTCTACAAAGGCTCAGCCCATTTGATCAACTGAATATTATTATTATTATTATTATTCAGACTTTATTGCAAACTCAAAAACAATTGTACAAAAGTGTAAGAGTTCATATATATATAGGGTTGGTTTCTATTAACTTTTTAAAAATACCCTTACTAGAAATATCCTTGTGTGCCTTATTCCATTCAGTTGGTGACTGACTGAGGATATATCGTAGCTAGCTTTAGTCTTGCAATTGCTTTTAGATAAAAAATTTGTATGAAATGCTTCTTTGGATTTTCGTTGAGGGACAACTTAGTGATATGAATAAAATGAATTCTAGCTGATAATCTAATTTTAGCAATGTTGGTTTTGCGTATCGCAGATATGGTAATTTGACAATTTTTTTGAGGCAAATCTTCGAATTTCAGAAAAAAATCGCATATTTGCATCCTCGCAGATATGCCACGAGTCATGCACACAACAATCTTACATTCTTCCTTCTAATGAGCATATTATAAAATGATGACTAGAGTGCACTATGAGCTCTCAAATAAAATGTTCCTTCTACTTAATCCTTACATATATTCCCAAGCATTTTTGTTTTGCTCCATTTTCGGATCATATCAAAGCACAAGTTGGCTTTCCAGAGCGACGACGACGGATGAGGATATACGGGTAGTAGTTGCGGGGACGAGCACACCGGTTTTTCCTCTCCTTTTATATGCCACTTCTACCACTGACTTGACTTGGTACAAAACAATAACAGAGAGAGAGCGGCGACTTTTCTCGGGGAGAGAGAGAGAGAGAGAGAGGAAGTGCGATCAAAAAGGATTCAGTAAAAGTTGAGTTTAAAGCAGAGTAATTTGAGATAAATGGTAATGTATAGAGCAGGAGTGTAGCATAATCGTCATGGCATGATGAAAGGGTGGAGTTAATGGGCTGAAGAAGAGTTTCCACTTTTCAAATACTACTTTTATCCCAAATGGGACAATGGAGACTCATTATAACACAATTTCTTCACACTCCTTGCTTTGCTCCTTTAGTGCACGACTTGCAAGAAAAACGTGTGTGTCCTCCCATCCACTACACTACTCCTGCATATATTTTGCGGTTATTTCTTTTGGCTAAGTTGATTACACTCTTATTGTTGTTCTTCTACTTCTCTCAACTCAACTATTCTGATTGTGGAGTAAAGCCTTACACAAAATGATAATGGTGATGATGAGCAAGAGAGGAGGAGGAGGAACATGATGATAACCAACTACTACATTTAATGCATATGTATACCGCCAAATGCTATGTAGGATGCTAGCCCATTTTCTTCCAATTCCTCTGCAATGGCTGCGGTGTGTTACTTTAAACGCAATTTTTATCGCATGATGATTGCGTTCATCATGATCATCAACATGGTAGCGGTTAAAAAGGATAATTTTCTTCTCTTCTTGAAACCACACACGTTTCTCAGTATGCACCCAAGTAGGTTTTTATTTATCGCCATTTGCAACTTCAATTTAACTGCAAGCTGCTGGGTCGTCTTCTTTTTTGGGTGGGTGTGAGGTGATATGCCCAGGCAGCAACGTCGTCAACTCAAACAATTGCCATTCTCATCATTACGGAACAGAGAGGTATATAATAATAATGATAATAATGCTAAGAGTAATATTTATGGCGTGTCGAGGAAAATGCTTCCTCTAGCTACCTATGCACATGCTTAACTATTTTTCTTGTTCTGATAATCAAGTTGAGTTTAGCCAAGCCAACAAATATTTTCGTTGGACCAGCAAATCCAACCGGTTTTTAGCCAACTCGACTCATCAAAGGCTAATTTAAAATGAACTGCAAATTGCTTGAAAATTGTCTTAATTAAAAATATCTTTAACAGGGATTAGCAGCAGTGTTTGCTCTGCTGAGAGAAATAGTACAGACGTGGAGAACAGACAGCAGTTAATATGCATTTAACCCCATTCATTCATTCCTTGTTTGCCAGGCTATGTGTATGCTGCCATATGTATGTATATGTACATTTACACAAGAGCTCGGCTTGGTTGGTGGATGCGATGAGTTGACAAATTGACAATTTAACAAGACACTTTTTCCAACGTACCTGTGTGTTGTGTATATTCAGTGTATAAAATGCTTTTGTGTGGCCGTCCCTCATTTTACATTGTAAAACAGCAACACAAAATGGTTTTTTTAATCTTTTTAGAAAAGTGTCAGAAAGAAAGCTATATATGCATATATTTATGTCGGTATATTGTATTTTGTTCTTGCTTGACTGGCTAACTGTATCAAAAATATTTGAAGTAGTGATGAATAGCTTATTCATATTACCCACGTACCAAAAGCGTCATAAAAATATATGAAAACTATGAACACCTACCTATTTTGCATTGTTAAGAAATTTGATTGTTGTGCGTCGCCCTGTGACTAAACAAAATGCTAGCTGGATAATATATTTATTATTATAAATTAGACATTCCTACCGTCAATGAAGCCTTCTTCTGCGGCAGCAGTTGCAGCGTTTCACTTTTGTATTTCACGCAACACTATGCTTTTCTAAAGTAGATGATACAACAAAACAAATGATTGAACAATCCACAATCTTGTAATATTCAACGTATGCAGCTTCTAGATTGTAAGGGACATTTTATTGTTGGTTAGCTGGATATTTAGCAAAAAAATTAAGACAAATTGGAAGGACACATGCATCAGTTTTTTATGCTTTCAACCAACTTTGAACTGCCAAAATAAATGGAAAATATGTACCTTCAACATAGTTTTTTTTGTTGCTGACTTCTTGTGAGTGAGTATAAATGTAGGTACAATAATAAATAGTAGGTAGCATAGCTTTGTTTGGAGGAGGCCACATGAAAAGAGAGTATCAAATGTTCATTTGAATTGATGAAGATGATGATGATGACGCTAAATACCTTATTAGCTTCACACAATGACCTTTCTGGTGTTATTGGTGCTCATTCATGAACAACACAGATCACACATCATTTCACAGTTAATTTCTTCTTTTGCATCTATTTTACAAACTTGTAAAGATGGATGCATTGCATTCACTCTTTATATACAGATATCCTTTGGTGGAGATGCTTGCATGCAAAAGTAAATGAGAAGGTGAGAGCTGGAAAAAAAGGCAGCTGCTTAGATTTTCTTTTTGAACAAAATGAAAAGAGGATCTCCGAAGCACGAGTCATAAAAAAGGGGACAAAAGAAAGGAACCTCTCGGGATACCTGAGATACCTGAAAAAAGCAAGAAAGAAGAAACAGACTGCTCTATGCTGCAACTACTAGTACTACTTTCTACCACTTCCACCATTTTATTTTTTTCTTTGAAAAGATCGATTTTACACTAGAATGATTTCATCCAGCAGCAGCAACAAAAGAAAGAGCAGAGCGAAGCAATTTGTCTTGCTCTAATGAATGGATCATCTCTTTTTTTCAATTCATTGACTTTACAACAACCCGAGAATACAATTTCTCAAACACACACGCAGAGTGGGATTTCAAACGTTGTATTGTTGTTGTTGTTGTTGTTGTTGTTGTTGCTGTACGTCTTGAACCCACACAATATTTGTGTATATGTAGCTACATTTATAGTGCTACTGAAACTGATAATTTCATTGAAATTTAATTGTACTCTAAAATAGATTTAAACAGTATTGGATGCCTATCTATCTATCTATATAATGCCTATCTATGTCCGTGGATGACTTTTTTTTAAACAATCATTTTCCGACGAAACGATAGTTGCGTCCTCATTCATTATCTTAAATTATTATATAATATTAATCTCTTACTTAAAAATGGAAATCTATTATTAGATGGTGCGTTGTAACTTGTTTACCATAAAGTGTCGCAAACTGAAGTCAGTTTCTTTCTCACATTCCCCCAAGACGGTCAATCTAAAACGCAACGACACACCATAAGCTTTTAATGCAGATTGCAGTTACAAAAGGTAATGCTTCATATTTGTATTGAGGAAGGGCACTCCATGCATACACGTGACTACATTTTTACAGCAAAAATTGTAGATTTCCTTTTGATGCTACATTTACATTTTCCCTTTTGATATTGAGATGGCCTCATTTTTAAATCTTTTTATTGGAAACAAAAAACAAGGTACATGGACGATAGGAGGGATTTTGATATTCAAGCAATGACAATGAATACTAATAATCAAGCGGAGTGCAGCCTACGGATGGAAAAATGTGAACTTTGATATGATAAGTTGAACAACTTCAATATCTTCGCTGTGGATCCTACTTATCCATTCCAAGTTTGTTGAGGATTACCTTACGCCTCCATATTGGGGTAAAAAAGCACACCTGGAACTAAAATTTTACGTGGAAATTGAAAATGATCAACTCACACATATGTCTTTTATCACCTCATGTAAGATTATATTTATCTCTCTCAAAACTTGTGGTTTTAAAGGAATAATTATTTAGATTGAAAATACTACTAGTTTTCTTGGGATTCACGGAATTTTAAAATCCAAATGCGTTAAAAAGTGGAGGATCGACAATGTATAAAAGGAATGGAAGACATGGATCTGGTTGTCATTTGAGTTTCGATCATCATCATCGGTGGATCACAAGTTGGAAGTGATAGATAAAATCGAGAGAGTTTCCAAAACTAGAAGGCCAGAAAGCGGTTTCCTTTCTTTTGTTTCGTCAACATCTTTATTATTTTATTTTAACGACTGTGATAGCCACTCGGAGATAGAAGTCAACCCACAAATAAAAATGAAACTGATACGTTGTTTTTTGCTTCTTGTCTTGGTGTCTGCAACCTTTGCACAAGTAAGTTACCTAGTCACTACTTGAATCAGTAGCCATGTTTTACGTTTTAGTATATTTTCGAGTAAGCGGAAGGAAATTGACTGACTATTATTTTACTTACTTGCAGATAACCTTCACGAGGGAATGGGTAAAGGGGAAGAGATCGACAACAGCTAATGCCGCCGCCGGTTTACCAAAAGAGGGACATGTCATCTGTCGCAATTTGGTGTCAGCTGTTGAGTATTTAATTGAGGTATGTGCAGAAAATAAATAAATATTTTAATAAAGTTTGACGTTTATGCGTAGTTATGACATAATTGTGATTGATCGTAGCTGGAGAAGGTTCGAAAAGCAGAGTGCTCCGAATGCTGTCACTCGCCTCCGCAAAACTTCCCAATTTTACCAGACATCCAAAGGTCGCCGTCAGACTTCATGACGTTCATCCGTGACATTCCCCTTCCAATGGAAAGGGATCAACCGGAAGTGGTGGTTCCAAACACGGAGCGAAGAAACCAATGACGACCTAAACCTAACAAGATTCCTTCCCACAACTTACAAAATCACTAAATATTACTATTGTGTATTTCACACTGTTGAACAATGAAAATAAAAACTTGTTTGGTAGATAACTACAATGTATTGATAGACATAGTGCGTGGCGTGACGTTACAAAACACGTTAAAACTTTGAATAGTAGTTATTTCAATAGAATTTGTGTATCGAATGAATGATCAATGAAATGATAAATAGTCTAAAATAGGCTAAAAAATATACTGTATGTAAATACTGAACATGTAACCGTTTTTTGTGGACAAGTAGGAATGGAGAGAGATGTAATTGTGAGTAGTGTGGTGTCAGATGGAGGGAAAAGTAATTGTGCAGCTGAATATGAAACCAATTTTGTGAATTTAAAAAAGAAGAAGATAATAATAATATAATTTTTTCCATGTTATAATTCAAATTCTAACCGTGAATAATTGTGATGCATGAATACAACAAGTTGTGAAGCAATTCTTCCTTTAGCACTTCATTTTACCCAAACCGAACCTTTTCCATTTTCATACAAATCTGAACTTTGAATAAAGTGAGCTAGTTGAATGGTTTGAAACCTACACAATCTCCCCATCTTACAGAAAAGGGAGTACACTACATGCGTGTGGCAGCTACAGAAGTATACTCATCAACTCCGCTATTTCGGCGAGGGATAGTTGGATGTCTCCCTAGCACAATTGAAGGTACACAAACTACTTTGTTCATTCTCAGCATACTCAAACAATATGACCGTTTGCATGAGACTGGAAAACCACAATAAACAGCTCTTAAAGAACAAGTGGATAATTATAGACGGAACATTTTTATTTATCATGCTAAGTTTTTTTGTATCCACCGAATTTTTTACTTGCTTCCCGTGAACATAGGAGAAATGCTTAAGCAAAATTTCGCTTTCTTACAAATCTTCCATTTTGACATATATAGCTTCATGACTCAACCCTGCACATTACCTGAACGGGTTATATAAATAATAAACTCTCGCAGACCAGAAGCAAGACCAATCCCTGTGTATACTTATATACACAGGGATTTCGTAAAAAAAAGTTTACACCGTAACTCCCCCGGGGGATGAGAGAGGTGGCTGAAAACCAATGAAGTTGTAAAACATAAATACAGAGCTGTGAGTTGACGTGAATAATGAAAACATTTGTGCATTTTTCTCATCAATACATTTTTAAAGTGATTTCGACGACGGCGCATGAAATATTATGTTAGTTTGTAGTTGGTAAGAACGTACACTGCAATACATGCAACGAGCGAAAACATGCATACATATACACAGATCAGATCCACATACATACATATGACGCATACGGAAGCCTGCTGTCGCAGGCAAGAAATGTAGAATTAATTATGATAATTTAGATGTTATAACACGAATACCACGGTCCCAATCCCATCTCCGTTAACTCCACAATTACCCGCATCCTATTAATCATCTTTCTATTAAATTCCGCATCTTCAGTGTGTGAATCCTAAATACTACAAACCACGTCAATATGCTCGACAGTCCTTTAGATGCATGTATATTCTTGAACCGCTACCCCAAGGAGGATATATTGATCATGTCACAAAATGAAAAGCAGTTATTCTGATTTTGCAAGACAATAAAACCTTCAATTCAATTCAATTCAATTCAAGGAAAATATAGTTTGTATACTTTTCTCATCAAAGCATTTTTTGATTTCGACGACGGTGCATTTAATATTATGTTAGTTGGTACAGATTACACAGCAATGCATGCAACGCGCGAATATATGAATACATATACCTACACATGCATACCCATGTACACTGATGCGCATGCATACATATTTGTATGCACAG